>SCLH01001888.1:48536-60800 GCA_004367855.1 Oikopleura vanhoeffeni | reverse complement strand
TGTGCTTAAATATCTAATACGACCGTCTCCAAATAAATCTGGCACGACAATTTTTTTTTTCTAAAATGTTGCGATAACATTTTGAGGCATCTAAGGGGGAAATTGGAAAGATGAGCTTTAATGTGTGAGCAAATTTGAGCTTAATTGGATATGAGGTCTCGGAGGAGATAGATTTTGCTGTTTGGAAAATGTCATCTTTATATTGGTGTAATGGTCAAAAACAAATGTACTTTTTCGCACGATTTAGGATAGATCTACAAATCAGCATTTTCGGTTTTTCTCATACGCTCTTAGTTTTCAGTATATGGATCAACGGACCTCAGAGTACAAATCCTCAATATTTGAAAAATGCGAAATCTGAGCATTTGATTGGTTGATCCTTTCCTAATCTGACCAATGAAATCGGCCTATCCCACAATCAACGGTTTTGATTGGATGCTAATATCTTGCGTTGTTTGTATCATTCAAACAGTTAGGATTTGTACTCTGAGGTCCGTTGATCCATATATCAACGTAAATGTGTCAAATCAGCCATGCCTACCCCCTGAGTAGGTTTTTCTTGATGTCTTAAAAATGTGTTCAAGATTTAAAAAAGTTATTACTGGGAGAGGCCCAAAATTTTCACGGGTTTTTTGCCAAAAACAATTCTGCGACATTGGGCACTTTCGGCGATATGGGAACACAAATTAAAACATTCGTTCAAAAATGAAAAACGCGTGGACGTTGAAAATGACGTCATAATTTGAAAAAATTTCAATTTTATAAGGCGCTTTACAAAAGATTGAAATAAATAGCCATAATTAAATATGTATAATTAAGTACTCAACCAACCTCAAAGTAATTTGTAAAAAAAATCCTGTATTTGTAGAAAAAATCGGCGATATTGGCAAATTCTGCAATATTCGGCCGGCGCGCCGCGGCGGTGGCCGGCCCGGCACCCCTCTGTAATTTTTTATCAAAATTGTAGAGTCGTTCACATTTTTAAAATACATTTACTTCTTCCTCGTCAATATAAATGGATTTTCACCTGAATGCCGAAGGGAAACTCAGTTAAAATAAAACAAAATGCGTGGAAATGATTTGCCGTGATGAACTCGCTTTTGGTTTTGGATATAAGTTTCAGCCAATCAGCCGAATGCATTATTCCCGAAAAATTTAGCAATATTTGACTAGAGCTTTCCGTCGCATTCGGGGTGAAGATCCAAATAGGTTTGCAAATTCGTACACATTTTGAATATAATGCGTTACTGCCTCATGTGACACGAGTCATGTCTGAATTAAAAGGCAATATTTCAAAGAAACAAATAGTCGTGCCAGATTGCTCTGGTCAACGAACTTATTAGATAATACCGATAATAATTTTATTGGATTTGTGGAGATTATTTTTCGAAAAAACAAGTATCATCAGAAGATTCTTTGAGTCCACTTTAGTCAGTTTAAAAATAAATAACATAAAATAAGCCTAGAAAGTGCTCAAAACATTACGTTCAGAACTCTTTAAATTAATTTCTCACGGTTTAAATTGTTTGGAATTTGCAAAGAATTTGATTGGCTGTTTAAGTTGAGTTTTCATTCGCTTCACAATATTTCCATAACAAAACGCTCGCCAATATACGCTCTATATCGCTTTATATCGCCTATATAGCGCTATATACGCCTTTATACGCTCGCCTATATATATAAGACAATTAGCGCAAACTAAGATTTTTTAAGTATAAGGAAAGAGTACTGTCTCTTTCTTAATAGTATTTTATCTGTGATAATCAGTCTTGCGTTGAAACTAAACCCGGAAGTAAGTATAAGATATGAGTCACTTATAAATATATAAAAATTGCTCGCGTAAGTTACGAAAAAATTAATGCACGAAAACCCGTTAGTGGTTACGAATCATAACCACCGAAATGTGTTACTGCATGTTTTGTCACGGGCTGGGTGATTATTCTCAGCTGATTTGACTTTGAAACTTGTCTCTCATGATGCTGAAAGTATGTCGAAAATGATCCCACATGATAATGAATCACTCCTAGGGCGTTCAAAACTGTCTTTTTCTCCAACTTGGGAGTCCCAAGGGTCCATCCACTCTCCAGTATAATAAATAAGTAGGTCAACTGAGGACGATTTAAAATAAGGAATTTCAAAAGTGAAAAATGGGGATCAATGTTTTTAAGCGATCTTGTAGAAAAAAATTTTCTGGTCATTTTAAGACTTAGGATTTTTTTTCGTTTATGAAATTTAAAAAAAAATGATTTTAAGGTCAAATTTTCGAGATTTTACAAGGGGTGCAAAAGCTAGTCCAGCAACCCCGTATGAGGAGCTAGAGCGCTAATTTTTTTGGCAAGTGAAAATTAAGCGTTTTTTTGGAAATCATTTTTTTGAATTAGAGTCGGCGACCAATTGGTCAACCTTAAATAAGCGGTCAAAGTTCAAGGTCGATTTCAACTGGTCCAATTTTTGAGATTTTACAGGGGATGGTGGCTTTCAGTACGTAATTGACCCATAGTTGCTAATACGTTCATTAAAAAGTTGACCCTTCCGGTTCTTTTGAGGGTTCTTTTAAGTCTCTACGATGAAATTGAAATTGACCTTGAACTTTGACCGCATATTTAAGGTCAACCACATGGTCGCCGACCCTAATCCAAAAAACAGTTCCCTAAAGAACACGCTTTATTTTCACTTGTCAAAAAAATTAGCGCTCTAGCTCTTCATACGGGGTCGCTAGAACTGGCTTTTGCACCCCTTGTAAAATCTCGGAAATTTGACCTTAAAATCCATTTTTTTTTGAAAAAATTTTATAAACCAAAAAAGTTCTCTAAAAGATAGCTTAAAAACATAGATACCCATTTTTCACTTTTGAAATTCCTTATTTCAAATCGTCTAGGCAGAAAGCTACTAGAATCGAGTAACTTGATAACAAGGTATTTTAATTTCAAAACAACGCCATCAAACAGTCAAACCATTTTTTGGTGGCATCGGTTTCAGCGCCCGAAAGTTTGTGGGTACTCAAATTTTCATATTTATTCGACCTTTCAATTTATAACCGATGTATTGCTCGTCAGGCCTATACAATGCAGTAGAAGTATTTTGGTATATTATACTATATACCGTATATAGTATTATTTATTACGTTATAACTTATAAGTCATTTTGAAAAAAAGTAAAAACGTTGACCAATGAGCGCGCTTGATATTTCTTATTATGAATTGAAATTTTTTCAAAAATTATGTTAAATAAGTGAAAAACGCGCCAAAAAATGAGATTTGATTTATACTGGTTGATTATGGTGCGAAAAAATCAAAGAAAATTTACGAAAACTAAATTAAGTTAAAAAAACATCATTTTCACACATAGGTTACCTCCCGTAGTGGCCGACAATCTCTGGGCCCGTAGTGTCTTTGCACCATCCGTGGTGTTGCGTTTGAATCAAGCATATAACCAAAGATTCATTAACAACATATATTTTCTCATTGATAATCAAATTATTTAAAAAAATTTCTACAGTCCTATAAAAACAATTTGTCAAAAAGTTTATAAAAAGTCATCAAATATGAATAAGAAAATTAAAAACTCTCTCATTTTAGCCGATTCTCACAAACAAGTGCATAAATAACACAAAAATAGGATTAATTTGACGTTTTCAAATTTCAAATATTAAACCGTCACCAATTTGGGTATTGCATCTGCGAAAACAATTTAATATTTTAATCACCATTCTCATGTAAAATTGAGTCTAAATTGTTTTTGGAATATTATTTCTCGTGATTCACTCTCTTTTTTTTGGAGACTCCCAGCCGTCCGGCGTCCAAATAATACTCTATAGAGTAGGTATAGTGTAGGTGTAGGTGAGGCTTGCGGAGGGGGGGAAGCTAGTGTCTAGTAAAACTAGCGCTGCAACTAGGGCTAGTCTTTGTAACATAATGATAGTCTAGTACTTTTCGATACTGTACTTTTTGGAATAATGTTAAAATGTTATTTCATATACTTACACCTGATAATATTTTTTGATCCTGGTTACCAAAAATCGAACCTTCGAAAGGTTTTTTGAAGGGAAAATCTCGACCTGTCTCTCATCTCACGTCACATCACTTATTATAATAGTATTTGAGTTGTTTTATTGTAGGCTGTCACCTTTGATTTATCAATATAATAAAATTTTGTATAGTTTTACTGGAAGTTTATTTTTTCAAACCTTAATTAGACAAAATAGCTAAATTTACGTCAAATGATTTTTAATATCAAATCAGGGCCACTCGATAGATTTCACAAAATAAGAAACCATTTAATTCTGAATCAGGTTTAATTTTTTGTCTAAATAATGAGCACAACTTTAAACGATTTTTTTCAGTAGCACTCATAAAGAAAAACATAGTGAAAATCGAATATTTCAAACAGTTGATATAAAACTCATTTCAAATTGAAAAGAAAAAAGCATGAAAACTTCCTAATGCATTTTTGAAATAAAAACAGGTCTGATAGGAAAGTACCGTTTTTTAAATGCTCTTTCAATTTGAGTTGACCGCGGGCCGACAAAAACACTTCTGGAAATGCCCTATTTTTAACCGGCAGGCCATACAGTAATGCAATAAAAGCCTTATAAATTCGTTACGATTCTTAACAGGGTCTTCCACGTGTTCTTGGTACTTTTTTAAAAAACAGCAAGTACAGTTATTTTGAAAAATACTCAAAGTACGTAAAAAATTCCAAGGTCAACTTCAAACGTTTTTTAAGATGTTTTCAATTACATCAAGGTCGAATAAAATCACGTGACGAAATAATTCAAAAATAAGGTTTGGAAATATGTCATAAATTATCCTTATTTCTCGAAATAAGATCACGTGACCGTTTTTGGAAAATATTATTCTGTTCAAAACTCTTGAATTAGGTGTTTATTGGCCAAAAAATTTTTCCGGCGTAATTTGATCACTATTTGTTTACTTGATCCAAAACCTTATTATCTTATTTGAAGGTCCCGTGATTGTTATTTGACTTTGGTGTAATGGAAAAAAGGCTTAAAAACTTCTAAAGAACCACTTCACTTTTTTCAAAAATTGATATAAGTAATTTTTGAAGAAAAACAGTACTACTTTAACCAACCTTATTCCTTGAATATACGGTAACGTGGTCATTTTGGGGCTATGGTGTAATTAGAAAAAAGTCTTAAAATTTATTTTTAATCTCGGTTAAAGGCTTTTTTTGATGATTTAAATTTTTTTTGCAAAAAATAAGTACTGTAATACAGTAAATACTTTCGAAAAAAAACGCACAAACGTCAATTATCCAAATAGTTGATCGATCATTTTGTAAATTTTCATTCATACATGATTCAGGGTCCCAAATTGCGATTAAAGGCCATCGCACCACGGATGGTGCCAAAGACACTACGGGAGTTAATGCAGGCTTATGAAAATAATTAACATGATTGTTTTTTCGATTTGAAGCCCCATTCGCAGAATTTTGAGGAAAACTTTTTCAAAAGATAATTAAATTGAACATGTTTTAAATTTTCGAAACAACAAGAAAAATTTATATTTCTTAATTTTAAAAATTAATTTTTAAATAATACAATTGATCAGTTTGAAAAATATGAGCCGAAACCAATTATATTACAAGATATACTTTCAAAATTTGAGCGTAGCGAAAAATTTTGAAAGTATATTGTGTTATATATTCAGTTTGACGGACGAATTATTTTCAGTCGCGAATATTTAAACTATATATTTGACTTATGTGTTTTTGTTATTTATTTCAACCAATCACGAGCCAGATAAATTATAGACATACTTGAACCGCGATGAACCGTGTCTATTTTTTCTCTTGATAAGAATTAAAAATAAAATAATGTGAAATGATGGCTGGACTGTAGCATTAATTAACTTATGCAGTCTTTGATCTCTAAAAGTTCCCACAATCACAGAAAATGATTACAAAAAATAATTATTTAAANTTTGCTAATTTTCCGTAGCCTAGTTTTTCATCTCTTATGCTCACATTGAGTATCCATAACTTGCTCTCTATGGCAATTTTTTTTGATTTACTCATAATTTACTGATAAATTTATAATAAAATATTATATATTTGTGATATTTCGCAATATAATTGTTCAATTTTATAATCTAGAACAAATTATCAAAAAGTTTAAGTTTTCAAAAAATACATGTATGAAATTAAAAAAATCGGACTAGTGAGACCAATGGGCAACACCCTTGGTGTGAGACCAATGGGCAACAGTGAGGCCAATGGGCAACACTTTTTCGAAAAGCACGTGTGTTGCCCATTGGTCTCACCCACTGTATATACCGTTGGATTTGCAAGTGGTGTCGAGACATAAAGCGATTCGTTGTACTTAATCGGATCTAGCCGCTTTCAGAGTCCAATTAGGCTTTATCTTGCAAATTGATAAATATAGAGAATTTTGAACGGAATCTAGTGCTAATATTCTTTGAAAATCGGATATAAAATTATATTATAGTCCGATGGTAGTTTTTAACGAATCACTTTTTGGCTCGACGCCACTTGAAACGAATTGAGATTAACATTTCATAGCTTCAGGATATTTGCTACACTTAGCTTATTTTTATATAAAATACGTCGACTTCACAAATTCTATAATAAATTAATAAATATTTAATCTAACTATTTCGATCGAAAGGTTCCATCGTTATATAACGAATTACATTTATAGACATAGTTCAATATATTATGAACTGAAATAATATTATATATAGTTGACGAATTTTCAAGCCATAATTTATCAACAAATAAGTTATAGATGGTTAAGTTAGCTAACTTAGATATCAAATATTTTCTGTAATTTTCACAAAAATTTGTTTAATTCTTTATTCTTTTTTCACTGAGGTCTTACGTACTTTGACTTGATAATCAATTTAGGCATGACGCATATGCGTAGTTTGGTGTGGTAGATATCGACTTATCAAATTGCAGTCGAGTCCTATAGGTAGGGTCAGTACCGGGCGTAAAATCGACTTTTAAACTAATTAGTTTATTAACGATTTGTGATGGGTGACTTGTGCAAACTTTTAAGGAGAATTTTTAAAAATTGGAAAAAAAAATTTCGAAAAATTTTTATTTGGTAAAATTTTATTTTATGCTTTAAATTGACGATTAAAGTAGGTGCTCATGCCTGCTTAATTCTCAAATTATGCTTATCGGATAGCAAATAAATTTTTTTGTCGAAAAAGACAAAAAAATTCGGGGGCAAAGAATGTTAGCTAAAATCAATTGAGTCCATACCCCCTTAAGGGAGTACTGGTCGCATTTAAAGACTCGGACATGAAATTTTCCAGATTAGTTTTAAAATGTTTTTTTCTGAAAATATGGACAAAAATAAGTTGATCAGATGTCTTTTTATTTTCATTTGTCATAAAAAAAGTATTTTCATCGCGATTTGAACATATTCAGTGTGATTTTTTTCAAATTTTGAAAATTTCTTAGAATTTGAATCGCGGTTTCCAAAAAGACGAGATANAAATCGGCGTTTAAGGGGGTAGGTGTCGCTTTTTGGTACCTTTCAATCACGCCTCAGAACAATTCTAGAGCAGTTGTTAAAAATCTGAGGATACTCGTTTGTAGATCTATCCTTCGTCTAACGATTACACATCTCAAAGTTAACATTATTACATCACACCACCAGGTGGTGAGTCTATTCTAGAACACTAAACGGTTTTTTTAAACTCTATCTTCTTTTAGACCCTACATACAAAGCGTCTAAAAATTTACACAAAGTAGCGGATGAATGAGAACAAAAATGTGATCGGAAGGATTTTTTCCAAATTTTGACCTTTTTTTCCTAGATCTTATTTGAAGCGATTTTTCCTCCAGGTTTTTCAATTTCAAACTCTATCTTCTTTAGACGAATGTTTAGAAATAAGTCGTTTTTTTCGCTGAGGTAGATAAATATAATGCCGTCAATCTGATGAGGCTGATTTTTTTATTTTCATTCTAGATTGCTAGAAAACTGACTTGGAGAAACCGGAAATGAAAAGTCCGGAACAAAAGTACCACCAATTAAAGCTGAGAGTTCACTGACCAAAAAATCTGCTTACAGCTAATGCAAAATTTTGAACCAATCAGCGTCAAATTCGTAATTAGATTTAACATTTTTGCTTAAAAATATTGAAATTTGTAGAATTCGATTAAGGTAGTTTTTTTTAGACGCGACAGATTTGACTTTTCACCACAGACGAACCGTATGAGATATCACAAAACAGTTTTTTGTATAAACTGGAAACTAAAAAAGCTCAGGCCAAAATTTTTTTCAATTTTCGAATTTTCAAATGACCGAAATGACCCATGTGGTATCATACGAAACTAGAAGAAATTCTAAGACTAATGGCTGAAAATTAAAATTCCAAAAATTAGTTTTCTTACGATTTTTGATAATGAACAAAATGGTAAAAATAAAATCTGTCGCGTCTAAAAAAAAACTACCTAAGACATTTTCGATAAATTTAATTTGCATGCATCGTTTTAGGCGGGTCATATTTACCAATAAAAAATGTTCATATCAAGGTAGAATACCGGTTTTATGCGGGTTTAAGCTAAAAAATATTTTGAATTTTGAAAATTCTAAGATTTGTTCTAGATTGTTTTGAAAAATAATTGCCACCATGAGATTCTTGGGTCACTACGTGTAGTCAATAACCGATATTAGTGTATCATAAATTTATTCTATAAAGGGCTCAAAAAATTACGACGCCCACCCCCTTAAGGGGAATCTGTTCTGAGAGAACCAGACTAGATAGCGACAAACGGTTTTTTGTATCTAAACCTTGACCGAATTTGTACTACACTTGGCGAAATTTTTTCTTTTTTCCGGTGATTACCGGTAATTCGCAAAAAACGTTTTTTTTGGTAATTTTGAGGAATTTCGATGACTGATTTCCGGTCACGTGATCAACCTAGGAAGCCAAAAAAAATTTCTACCGTATATTTNTTGACATGCAAAAAATCATTTGTCGCTATCTTGTCTAGTTCTCCCAGTCGAAATCACAATTGGACAATCTTAAAAAACGACCTTAGCTTTAGTATTCCAGACTTACATCAACTTCTCCAAATCCTCGTTTTGTTAATAAGTCTCGGATGGTTCTCACATCTGGTGCTCCCCAAGTAATATATGGTTCTGCAACCTTTAAAAGTCGATGGGTTTTTTCATTATATTTGACAAAAGCAGCGTGATACATATCCATTACTCGTAACTGGCGCATAGCTCTTACTGCAAGTTTTCTGAAAAGTAATATTATTCATTGCAAATAAAATACGAAAAAGATTTTTTAGAATCTGCAGGGATTCTAAAGTCATAAGACCTTAAAAAGTTATCAAATGATGAGTATAAACGCTCAATATATAAAATCAAATCAATCCCGAAGGTCTAATTTTGAGAGTTTGATTAATAATTTGTGTCAAAAATAAAAACATACCCAATTCCATCTGCTGTTCTGATTCTAACAACTAAGACCATTTTCACGTCTTCTTTTGGCGTCATACTTTTGATATCATAACTGTGTACAATTTTTTGAATATTTCTCTTGACTCTTGTCTCATCTCTTTTGCCCAGCTTTGCCGCCCTCAAAAAATGTTCGGCCCGTTTGAAATCGATAGTTGGTGCTGCTCGCTTTGTACGGGTAGTTCGATTAATTTCCTTTTGTCGTCGTTTTACGGCATTGTAATGTTTACGCTTTTTAAGGGTGTGCTCCTGTACGCGATCGAGGGTTTCTGGGCCATTGTCGACAGTTAAGATCTTTTCTGGAGCTTCTGACATTCTAAACAACATAAAATATTTATTTTTGAAAAAACTGGAATGTATGGCGGTAGAGTACAGAAATAACATATAGGTTTTTTGAATTATTTTCACTTTGTGGATTTTCTAACAAAAATGCTTTTATAAAATAATTTTTCTAACATTTATCGAATGGTGTACTTTTGTTTCAGCACAATTTTTTCGTCTGTTCAGTTGCAAAGGCTTTTCTTGAAGATGGGTTCACCGATTTCAAAAATTAAACCGGTAAAAACATTATCATAACTTTCCAATATACACGGTAATTCAATCGTAATTTATCGGTTTATTTCGATAGCTATTGAGTGCAAAACCGACTACAGTAAAGTGTCTTTAGTAGGACGCGTCCTTATGGGGTTAAAAGTCCTTTATTTTCAAAAGATGCATCAATATGATACATACGGATCGTACCATGGCGTATTTTCAGAGAACAGTAAAATACTTTTCGCAGGACAGTACTTTTCAAACTATTAGGACGCGTCCTACTAAAGACACTTTACTGTTAATATATTTTTAAAGGAAGTCGGGCTTTAAATTTTCCGATCATATCTCAAAATAAAATTTGAAGACAAATATAAATTCGTTTTTTTCCGAAATTCACCGTGAATATATTTTAAGTACTAGATTCACAGACAGGGGTAGAAAAAGTCAACTTCCTTTGAAAAAATCATTTTGCTAGCTGAAAATAAAATGTTTTGAAAAAATTTTTGTAGAAAACAATTTGCAGGAAAGTGCCTCATTCCAAAAATGCTGGATCGTCTGCATTGATATAAAGTTCTGCATTTGATAGTCTGAATCGAGGATATGATACATCAACGTTTTATTTTCAAAATAAATAAATAAATTTGGAAATTTTGAAAAGTCCTAAATTTCGGTCGAAGTCCGAATTTCAATTGAGATTTTAATACAAGAATTATTCAGAAGGTCTATGAGTAGAAAGAACATGATTGTCTTTTGAAGCGTCATAAAGTTTTGGTAGTTTAAGACCCACAAGATTGGCTGCTTGTGAAACTGAACGTTCACCCTTTCCATGGTAAGAATCAATTAATTCAACATGTCTACGAGACGACGTCAAGAGGGTCAAATAAGTTTCGGCGTCGATTGTAGCGGCTCCAGGTTGGCGACAGTACCGGTTCTCAGAGACTTTGTTTTCACTTTAAATATAAATAAATAAATAAAAAGACAATACTATCCCCGAAATGTAAATTCCGAATCCTCATCATGAGGTGCGAGTTTTAACGTAGGCGATAGGGATATCAAAACATTTCCCCTTTTTTCGAATGTATGACATGTATAACGTTCATTTTTATGGGGTGGTGGTGGTCCTAAACCAATTTTTCCGCTAAAAGTACCACTTTTAGTGCCAAAACTTTTTGCCGAATTTTTTAAGTAATTGGAGGCCTCTCAGGGAATCAAATTACAGTGTGTCACCAGAAAATTTATCTACCTGGGTAGTTTTCAATAGAAAATTTTTAACAATAAAATGTTTGTCATATGATATGACACCTCTAAACGGGTCAAATTAAAGCTTTTCTGATTTTTCTAAAAAAAGGTGTCAAATTACAAAAAATATCTGAGGAAAAGTTATACTAATTTCCAAGAAATTCGCTTCGAAGAATGTGCGGTTTTCTCAGAACTGACTTAATTTAAATTTTACCGGCCAATTTATGGACATTCGGTGAAAAATCAAAAAAAAATAATCATTGAGTTTTTCCTCGGCTGTTGGATGCATAAATCCGTTTGGATGCATAAATCCGTTTGGAATTATATGCTCTGTTCAAGTGGCATGGGGGAAAACGTTGGGTTTACCTTAAAAGAGTACCTAGGTCGCTTTTTTCGGTTGCCCACTTTAAGGGGTATCTGTTCTGAGAGAACCAGACTAGATAGCGAAAAACGGTTTTTGCATCTGAATCTTAAGGGTATCCCTGCTCCTAATTTGACATATTCTCGATAAAATATTAGCCGAACAGGGCCTCGAGGATATAATTCAGATTAGCCAGTTTGTAGAACTAGCCTTCAACTTGCGAAAAAAATTTGCCAAAACTTTTTTGTATGACCACACTCCTTCACACATAAGCGGCACAAGAGCCANATGATTTAAATTGAAAGTGCGCTAATTGTTGTCTTTTGACGCTACCGAGTTAAAAATTGCACCAAAATTCTTGAAAGTGTTTGTTTTTACGAAAAAAAATATTTTGAAGCATTTTTTCTGGTTTCTAAATTTTTGTCAAAAATTTAGGCTCGAAATGAAAAGTTGACATGGCCCTCAAGCGACGCCGAATCAAAATTTCAAAAAAAAATCTTCAATGGATTGTCAAACAAGGCTTGTGCTTTCAGATGCATCTTCTTAACTGATGGAGGAGATACCTTTTGCCTGAGCCTCCCAAACTGACAATTTCAAACAATTTAAGTAAAAACGAAAAGTTGACATAGCCCTCAAGAGACGCCGAAGCAAAATTTCGAAAAAAACTCTC
>SCLH01001888.1:16207-41503 GCA_004367855.1 Oikopleura vanhoeffeni | reverse complement strand
AGGAGAACATAAAAAAATACCAAATTTTTCATCAATAATATGTTCTGGATACATTTCGCATAAATATCTCTTTTATATTTGGCATATCTTCAAGCAAAAGTTCTTGAGCTGAGCACGAAAAAACTGAATGATGAAGACTTGTGAAAATATAGCTTTTTAAATATCCTTTTGAAGTGATAGATTTTTTTTAGTTACTAGTTATGCTGTCCAAACCAGATTTTCTGTATGTTTTTAACTCTATTTTTTTCATGTATAAAAAGTGTACATGACAGAAAATTCAATTTGTTATTCACAAGTTTTTCTGAAGTGTAAACAATATGTTGGTCCCAACGGTTATTTTCAGATAGAATTTTTGCATGAACCACGTTTCATGATAGCTAGGTTGTCATCTACATATCTAGTCCAAAAGATTATATCACCGCTCTTAATCAGTTTGGTAATAACTGGTCTTTCTAGACGGCCTATAAAAATATTAGCTATCAATAGCGCTAAAGAGCTACCCATTTGAACTCCTCGAAGTTGCTTTTATGTGAGAGTAATCCTTTAAAACTCTTATTTTTTCACTAATTGAAACATTTAGTATTTTTTGGCACTATCACAAAAAACATTGAAAATGTGGAAGATGAAGTCTTGACAATCATTAAAAATTATTTAGCGTTAATCGACCATTCCAGTAAGGAAAGTAACAATTCACAAGTAACCGTTAAACTTTTTTTTTGAAATTTGATCAAAAATCTGTGGTTTTCAGCTATAATTGCTTTAAAATATTTAACAAAACTTTTAAATTTTTACGCAATGAATTGAAATTAAAAAAATAAAATAAGTTGGGCGTTCTTAATTTTTTCAGAACAAAACGTAGAGAATTCTATCTTTCTTACCTTTAGCCTATACATCAGATGATCATTCAAAGTAACGATGAAATTTGACAAAAAAATCTTCTGAGTACTTTGAGTATCTGTTTTTTAAAATCGAGCGTCTCAGAAAAAATCTGATGGACTGTCCGAGATCTCAAAACTTGAAAAAAAAGACCTAAGTTTGCAATCAAATGGATGATCCATTATGGATCCCAGATCGATTCCTTGAGTTCGTAGGATTTTTTTTATCTTTTATAAAATTTTCCAATTTTTTTTATGTCGAAAACACATTTTAAGCTTGAATTTTCGATAATTTTTTTGAAATAAACGCCCCCAAATTGATCGATTAGCTTTTTTCAGATTTTCCAAAATGCGCCAGTTTCCATAATAAGACAAACCTCAGACAGTTTAAAATCTGAAACTTAAATATACTGATCAAGCAGAAAAACTTCTTTATTAAGGTTGTAAATACACACGAAATGTTAATAGATTGCCATGACAGGGCTTAACGTTTCAGCCCCCTATCGGATTCAGTGGAACTCTTGAATTAATTAATTTAATCAATTTCTCGATTTAAACCCTCCAAAACTAGATTTGTGCTGAATTCGACGAATTTTATCTAAGCCCCCGGCCCCCCCAAAAAAAAACTCAAAAAATTAGAATATTCAGCGCAAATTATGCACCGTAGTTATCATATCTATTAGCGAGCCGTGGTTACCGACTTTTTCTTGAATTCAGGGTCTCCTTCTCAGAAAATAATTTCACGTTACATGCCGTGCTGGTTAGTTCTAACCATCATCGGTACCGGTTGAAAAAATAAAACTGAAAATTGAATTTTAATTGAATCTCAAGGTTGCAAGAGGCGATTCGTAATCAAGGTTTCACAGTCATTGTAAAATAATCATAATTTGATCACAAATCCTTAGATCGCAAGCAAGTTAATTTTTTCTTTGTCAAAATCAGCGTCGTCGGCTTATTTTTAGAATATGTAAATACAACTTTTGAAATTTCAAACATGATTTATAAATCACGATTAATAATTTTTTTAAATACTAGCCAAAATAATCGGAAAAAATACTTAAAAGACCTGAAATTGTTATGAATTTTAAATTCTACTAAACAACATGCTTACAGCAGGCATATATACATCTTTCTCCAACAAAAAATTTAGTCAACTTATACATGTAAAATGAACGTTGGTCTTTTTGGAAAAACTATTCCCATGCGCAAAGTTTTGTAATTTGCTTTAACTTGGACAATCGGCCACGCTTTAATTGGTAAACCAATGAAGGGCATGACAAAGTCGTAGGCGCAAAAGTTTATCAATTTGAACAAATAACGTGAACAAAAACATTTAAAAATTCTAAAACTATTGTTAAAACTAGATTATGATTCCAGCAAATAGTTTCGTAAGTACCACGTGAGTGACAAGTCGCCTCAAGACTAGGGGTAATTTAAAACCTGGCTTTTAAATTGGGCCACGAATCACTTAAAGACTCAAGAAATTACTTTTTGTCAGCGCTACTTGAAACTCACACGGTACATGATAAGAATGATTTTTCTATGTTCTGAATCGGAATGATTTTTCTATCCCGATCTTATTTTTGTCGCTTTAAAAATAATTGGGTATCCCTATAAAATCCCGACCCCCTCCTTATTTTTTCAATCCCGATCCCGACCTTATATCATTTTTGAATCCCAGTCTCATATTCAACCAAACTGTGAAACAACTTAAATTTAGTTGCACCACTCCTTAAAAGGTCAATTTTTATTCCGATCCAGTAAAAATTCAAATTTTAGGGGGGGTGACGCTACTTTTGCGTCCAACATAAACTCCAGGTGTTTTTGGCAACAGATTTGCCCTTGAACTATCGTCAATCGTATCGTCTCTGAAAACATCTACGGTAATTAAAAGTGAGTGTTCATGCTTTTCGGAAATCAAACTGGTTAAAGGGTAGCACTCAAAATATTACTCTTTAATCCCCCCCCTAATTTTTAGGTTCAAAAGCCAGCGTGATATGACTCTTTTTGATAACTCTATGATATCGGGTCTTAAATATCCCAGGTGGATGGCATCTAAAAGTTTCGAGTGCTAAACTCTTAATCTCCAGGGTCTTTAAAGATAGCTTTACCTGAATAGGCTGAATTTAATCGCTGATGGAGCATTTAATTATATTTGAAAATAACCTGGCTTTTCAATCAAGATGTGAGAATCTACTTTGGTAAAAAATCAACCCTCAAAAATTCCCATTTAATAGTTTTTTTTACTAAGCTTTAGTTTTAAGATATTTTAGAAAGTATGAAGAAAATTTCCAATTTGGTTAAAATGTTATTAAAAACTTTACAAGTAAAATCGATATCTTAATTTTCAAATCACGATATAATTATTTTGAATTTTAGTTAAAATAATCGGAAAAATACTTAAAAAAATTGAGATTTTTTAGTCGACTTATACATGTACAATGGACTTTGGGCTTTTTGTAAAATCTATTCCCATACGCATAGTTTGATGATTTGCTTGAACATAATACATTCCGTAAATTTTGCCGATCAAAAATGAATACACTTTTCGGCCAAGTCAAAATTAAAAAAAATATTTTTTTTGAAAATTTATATCTATCAATTAATAGTGTATCATAAAATCCTGATCGATATCTCAGCGAAAAAACTAGGTTTGATACCATACAATCAATTGATACTATGTAATCAGTTTAAGAAATGTTTAATGTTTCTATCAAAACCGTGTGTTTTCGCCGCAAATACTAAAGTAGGTCTCCGGTATGTCGCTATATTACCGGTCTGCTATCAGAGCTATCAATCACCACGTTTAATACTGTTAAAAGTTTTTGGTGGCAGGTCACATCCGAAAAACATCGATCGTACAAAACGTTTTTTTTTGCTTGAATTTTCAGCTAACTATGTACGCTAAAATATCGTTCAATTTTTCTGGCAGTAACTCTTGAAACCTGACAGAGTTTATCTGACAGTTGTAATGAAGAGATTTGAGGTCAAAAATGCAAATCTGTCATCTGTCAGATTTAACTTGAATTTGTTGCTTTTTCTTAGAGCCGCGTATTTTTGGTGTTGAGTGGTTTTTGAGACCAGGAGGATAATTTTGAATATCATTGAAATAGTAGTTGAAGCATTTTTTGATGAATCTTAATACTCAATGAGTATTACTCATTTTCGAAGTATCGAAATAAGGTTGTCCAACTTCTGGAGGTATTTAAATACAGAAAACTGAAGGGTTTTACTGAATCTGTGTTGGCTCATTTTGTGAATTATTCAAAATTTGTAAAAAACTACCTAGTTCATTCAAAAACTCCTTATGTAATTACTCATGAACTACTGCTGATAAAATGGGTTATTGCAAAGTAGAAACCCAAGTCACAACCCATAAAAATTGAAACTTAAATCTGCCTAACACCTCGGATTTTCATACGGGGTGACTGTTGCACGATTTTGACAACCTTATTATTTTTTACTGTCCAAAAATCCTTTTAATGAAGTTTTACATTCATCGGAAAAAAAACAGATTTTCACCGTTGAAGTCACAAAACATTAAAATTCCACTGAGTTTTGAACATTTTTGCCAAACATTTCAAAAATCATATTGACTCAATATTATTGAGATAAGTAAAAAAATTGCTAAAAGACGGCTTGAAGTATGTAACATATTTTCGAAAACATATTATATGTTCGATTATTTTTAGATTTCATATATACAAGCATATATATACAAAAAGAAGTTTTTTATAAACTAAGGTGATCTCATTTTTATCTAAAAAAAGGTATTTAAAAATATTTGAGTGGAAAATATTCCAAACTTTTTTTGAAAATGAATTGGGAAACTCTGTACATAACAACGAGGAATCATTTATATGCTTAAATCTACCTATTTTGGTCATCGAAAAAAATGGTCATTTTAGTCTGAAACAACCCCAAGAGTTAACTGATATAAAATTCTAAAACTCTATATAAAATTCTTACTATCAATGCAAAAAAAGTATTTTCAATGATGCTAATTTGGTGATTCCGAGGACTTTTGCTAGTTTAAGTTAACTTTGAGAAAAAATGTCATTTCAGCAATCAAAAACGTCTTGTTTATTGTCTAAGTGGCGTTTATCCCTCAGACTGGCCAAAATGTGAACCCCCACAAAATGACCGCATAATATTTAGTTGAACTAATTCATCGTGGCTAAGCTACTTTTACCGTAACCTTTTCACTCTCGGTGGGAGACCAGTCATATCTTGGTTAGGTGTTTACTTTAAAGTCACAAAAATAATTGTGCCCACGAAAAGTCTCTAAACCCAGATAAATTACCAAAAATGTCGCGACGTTCACATCAAGTCAACGAATTACCAAAAAATATGTTAAATATCTGGATCTGCTCGAATTTTTAAAATGTTTAATTAGAACTCGCCATAAAAGGTTATCTTGGGAAAAATTAATTTGACAATATATTTCAAAGCGAAGGTATAAAATTGATCAGAAATGAAACTAAAGTATGAATGTATTTCATTATTTTGAATTAATGAGCCGCTTACGAACGTCAATTTAATGCAGAACTGATCCATTTTTTTGAATTAGTAAAAATTTTCAGTCCGTGTTTTTCGTATCCATTTTGGTACAAAAAGCACACTCGTGCTTTTCGTACCGAAATTGGTCTGAATCTAAATGAAAATATTTTGTGAAAAGTAAAATTTGACCAATTATATTTGATTAAAATTGAGATAATTGCAAACGTCATCAGTCCTTAAGCTCCAATCAGACTTTCTATCAATTTTGATTGGTCTGCCTCTTTAAATTGTTGACATGACGATACACTATCCACAAAATATTTTCATTAAGACCAATTTGGGTACGAAAAGCACGAGCCGAAAATTTTCACTAGTTCCGTATAAACTTGACCACCGTATGCCACTCACTTGGAATTACTGATTGCAAAAATCATAGTCGAATTTTATATCGCAGTCAGTTTAACTGACTCAGTTAAACTATGACAAAACCACTTAATTTCCAAATATAAGGCGAAAATATACAATGTAACCGGTATACTTCTGTAGATGACAAAAGTGAGGCACTGATGTTTTGCTTTAACGGGTCAGTTTTAAATTTTTTTTAATCTAGTCAATTCAAATATCGACCAATGAAAATCTCAATGTATAAACACCTTTTTTTTAATTTATTCTAAAAAAAGCGATAAAAACTCTTATTGTGAATGAAAATAATATCTCACTCCACACAATCGATTTTGGGCGCCAGAATGGGAATAAGGTCTAGATATTTTATTCGGTCATCTTGCGGTCAAACAATTAAGCATTTTTTTTAAAATTTCCAGACTTTCTAGCTTTTAAAAAATATGAACTGAATCTGACTGCAAACAGGCTTGTCACACCCACAATCCGCTCACAAAAGTAAAACTAGGTAAATTTGTCCCAAATACTTTTGTAACCAACATTAGTTGGCCATTTTCGAGGTTCTAATTTTTTATCGGTTATAACCAATTTCTTGGATGACAAGGAAAACCCCACAATGGTTAAAAAAATTTTTAAGAGGCTACCTTTTACGGCAATTTGTACAAGGCTCAATAATTTTTGTTTGAATATGTTTGTCAGCTTATTTGGATAAATCGAGTTCATCTACAAAAATAAAATTAAATTTTTACGTAAAATTGTTCGAATATAAAGTATGACATGATGTCATTGACATCCTATGGTTGAGATTTGGTAGCGATAATGTTTTTGAGATATTTTAACCTCAAAGTGAGCATAATTGATATTAAAGAAATCATTAACCTTTATCTAGAAATTCTCCAAGGTATGAAATTTTTTGGTTGGATGTTGCTCACGATAATCTTATTGATACATGTTAATTTTAACCTCAAAGTGAGTATAATTGATATCAAAAAATTGCATTAACTTTTCTCCAAGAAATTTTTATTTTTTTAACGTAAAATTGTCAACCTTATTTTCCATAAGTATGAAATTCAATGGTTAAGAGTTGGTAGCAACAATGTTCTCGAGACATGTTAATTTTGACCTCAAAGTGAGCATAATTGATATAAAAAATTACTTGAACATTTTTTCACTCCAGCTCATAATTTAAATTATGCATTTTAATCCGAACTATCGTCATTATCTCTCGTTCAATTCAGAAATCGTTTCCGACAACAATCTCCTTAAAATTAAAAAACAGCATAAAAAGAGACCAAAATCAGCTTGCGGCTTCGTTAAAGTATACTTCAACTCGAGAACTTGGCTCAAATTGAGCCTCTAATTATATATATTTCTAATAATTCATTAATTGCAACGGTTCACTTTTCTCATTTTCAAGCTGTTTTAAGAAGTCATTTATGTCAGACTAGAAAAACTACAACGTCTAGAACAGTTGAAATAGGGAGTAAAATAGTGGGTTAAATTGGCTAGTTTTTATTTGATTTTATTAATTATATCTGATTATATGTTATCAACCCATATTTTTGTCAAATACAATCCACTCAGACGGCACCGACGTTTTACGCAAAAAAATCGTCATATATTTCTTTCCTGTTGAAGGGGAACCAATCAAAGACGCGAAATTCTTCCACGTTTGAAGCGGAACCCTCTAAGTAGATTGTATCAACGTTGAGTTTTCAATTTTTACCTTAATCTATATTTATAAAAGTTTTTAAGGAGCTTTTAGAATAAGCGTATAATTAGTTGGATTTTTAACTCGTAGACTAGAGAAGTGAATCTGTACCCAGACTCGATTCCTGCCAACTAGCTGCCATTCTTATAAATCGAGCCATATAAGCAAAGTTTCATTATCAACATATATTATTTATTATCTTAAAATACAATTCAGCCAATTTGCTGAACAATTGAAAAAAATTTCAAACGAATAAAAAAGCATTTAAAAGCATTAATGAGGATAAAAAAAAGTCGCGAAAATGCCATCTAGTTACACACAAGAGTGCAATAAACTTATTTCTAAATTTGAACGTCACGTGATTGTTTTTGGACTTTGCTGTAATGGAGAAAAAAAATCTTCAAAACTTCTAAAGATGCTCCTCACTTTTTTCAAAAAGTGATTTAAGTCGTTTTTTGGAAAAAAAAGGTACTATTTTGGCCAACCTTATTTCTTTAATATACGGTCACGTCATTTTGTTTTAAAGTTTATCGATAACTTTGTAAATGATCTTGTCATTAATGATTAAGGGTCGTAACGTGCGATTAAATGGTTTATGGCAACTAGTTGGCAGAAATCGAGTCTACAAGTAAGGTTTTAAGAGGACAAGAGTGTAAATTGTCTGATTTGAAATGCGATTTTTATGTCATCAAATCTTAAAGTCCTATACAGTGAGTCTTATTCATGCTTAACCGTATACGCTACATAACGTCACAGGTGTTTTAATCAGACTTTTAATTGATCACTTTTAATTAATCAATCTACTAGTGTGCCACAATCTACTACTATTTTCTTTGTCCATGTGTAATGTTTTGCAGAATTGGAGTTTGAAAAGTTCCCCTGAAATTGTCGTATCGGCAATATAATGGAAATATTTAATGGTTCCATTTATTAGGACCATAAAAAGAAAGTTTTTGTGTTCCCCTTCTAATTTCTTGATCCTTATATTCAAAAATTTTAGCTCTCAAGCCATCATATGTTTTTTTTCGTAATTTTTTTTATGAAAATTTAGGTAGCCATCTGACCATTTTGTCTGTTTAAACAATCTCACATAACAGTTAAAATAAAAATATATTGGTATCTAGGGCAGATATTTTTTTTCGGAAGTGAAATTTCTAAATTTTCAACTTCAAGTATCCGATTATCGGATTCCATAAAAAATTAATATTATATAAAATGAATATTAAGCAATCAAAAAATGTCAACAGTTGTACTTCATTAACATTATTTACTTGAAAATAATAAGAAAAAGTGTAATAATCTGGTTTTATAGGGGAAAATAAACATTTTTTTATCAAAAATCATGATTTTTCCATCGAAATTTTTGACTTTCGATTACTTTTGATTTATGAAATATAAATCAAAGCGGACACAACTATGACGTAGGCCAGATACTTGTGCATCGTTTCCGACAGAAATGTAACTTGTGAAGACAATTATGACCGTGTATCACGTGATATGGTATACCTTGCTTTTCCAACTATGTTTTCTAGAACTAGAAATTAAAATTCTAGAAAATAAAATTTCGGATGCAAAAATATTACCTTTCATCTTCCTTATGCCGAAAAAATTGGAATTCCAACTTCCTTAAGCTTTCTGTTAACAACATTCAAAGAAGAGCCACAATTGTGGCTCTGGTGCCTTGGCGGAACTTTTTTTTATATGCTCACAAGGGTTAAAAAAGATAAAACAATTTTGTAATTTTTTTTCTTGAAACTAACTTTATAAAGTGAAAAATTGAAAAGCAAAATCTTGAAGCCAAAAAACCCAGTTATAAATTATTTACAGTTTTTCCTGTGCCAAATTTATGAAATCAAAAATTGACCTCAAATGCCTTCGCATAATCTTCAAGGCATCTTTAAAATATTAAAAACATTCCAGTACCAGATTGCGAGACCGGTTTATTAGAAAACATCTTCAAGACTCGCGGCTTTGAAAGTATCAAAAAATGTTCAAAAAATGATAATAATAATTAAATATTTTAGATTAAAGTGCTTGTGTCAGGTGCTAGTATATCACCAACGTTCTAAGCGGTCTTATAGCAATATAGGATAGACCAGATGGCGGTGATAGCGAACCTAACACTTGTTTGTTGCTTGCGTTTTGTACCTTCAACCTTTATAAAGTTTTTGATGTTCAAAAGTTTCACGGTAGAACTTCCATCTTTACAAATGTCCACCAAAAATAACCATGACTGCTAACTCTGTTATTTTGATTTTCCGTTATATTTAATTTCATCTTGATTTATTTCCATAAGAATTCGTCAATTTTAAATTATTTAAATCATCAAAAAATTGACCATCATAGCGGACAGGGCATAAAATTTCTTCCAGATATTTTTTTTTTGAAATTGAAGTTAGTATGGCCTCGTTCCACTAACGTCTCAGAACTGACATTCTAATTAACTCCCACGCGAACAGATCTAATGAACACGAAAATGGCAGTGGAGGCTCAATCCAGTTTCGGTTGAATTGATATGTAAAATCAAAATAGTATTTTTTGGCTATTTAAAGACACATTTCGAATGTAATAATATTACTCATATTATGATAAATTAACACAGTGAAGAGGTTAAATAACGGTTAATTAATCTAATTAAACTCAATCTGGTTAATTTGAACTAAACTAGTCATTTTACATTTCAAACACATTTTTTGTGTAGTGAGGGCTCTATGCTTTTTCAAGCGTAGTTTGTTAAACAAATCGTCAGAATTTGTTTCTTCTTTACTCGGGAAACTAAAAGTTGACGGCGTTTAAATGAAAGTTATTATACACAACTATAAATTTCGAAACTTTGGATATATAAATATTTTCTGATAATTATTTTTCATACAGCCGAGCTAAATACAGTCGCTCCCATCCGCCTACGTATTTCCCATAGTAGATATGAATAAAAAATAGTGCAAAAGTGTTAAGTCACCGCGAGTTAAAAAACATTGCAAAAGTATACTCCCTACCGCCTCTCCGCGAGTTAGCCGCGAGTTCGAATAAAAAAACATTGCAAATGGGTCCGTTCCCTACGTAACACCCTAACTCCGCTGTGAACGTTTTCTGAGGTTCTCATTGATTCACAAAAATTTGATTTTGTGAACGGTGATTTTTTTTCTTACAATCTCTTGAAGAATACAAATCGTATTAGTCGAATACGTATTATACGATGTCAGAAAAAAATTTGCGGTTTTTATTTTAAAAATATTTTCATATTTTATAAAACGAATGAAAAAATTGACCAACTTGTTTTCTGGTAATTTCAAATTACAAAAAGTTTTTCGTAAAACCGGAAAAAATCTCAGTTGAAATAAATTCATAATGAATTAATTTGAATCATTGATCCTGAATATTTGAATGATTCGATATTCGAGCATTTGATTGTGTCGTCACCGAAATTTAAGCTGATTTCATTGACTTATTCTTAAATTCGAGTTTTGATTGGCCGGGTATTTGTATCTTTCAAATATTCAGGATCAGTCCGGCGAGGGTCGTCCGGCGGGGTTTTTAATCCATATATAAAAATCTTATATTTTGCTATGAAAAGGGATATATTGAGATAAAAGCCTTTCGTTTTGGAAGCATGATTATAAAAACTTTGATTTGAAATATTTTTCATATGGCCATGAATCTTGTCATTTGAATAAAAAGTTTTCAATCAAAGTAAACCTTTGGCTGTAGCCAAATCGTAATGAAATTAGTTTAGTGATTATTTCATTGGTCCAACTTTATAACAACTATTACATGATTATAATGAAAAGTAAACTGACTGGCACACAAAATATTAAAAATTTAATTTTAAACATTATTTTGCTGGTTCCTATAAGCTAATTTTAATTGAATCACATCCAGATGCCTGCTGCATAAAAACTAGCGACACATCTCACAGATTTGATGTAAAATTAAAAAAAATGTCACCGACTATCTGTAAAATTTAATTCTAAATATAAGGTGGTCACCTATAATATGATCGGGCCCTTAAGCGACAGATCGTGACTATTTGAAAAATACGGAATCCGAGCAATTGATTGGTTGATCCGCCAAAATCTGACCAATAAAATCGACCTATTCTGTAATCCAGGGTTTTGATTGGGTGCTAGTATCCAGCGTTGTCTGTATCATTCAAATAGTCACGATCTGTCAACTGAGGGCCCTTGATTCATATCTTCTGTATTTAATAACATAATTCAAATTATTCACTTTTCAGTAAACCCCCATACCTCCAAAAAATGAGGTTGCGCCCAATTTGGATCAAAATTGTGCTCAGAAAGCATTATAATGGTATTAAAATCGATTCCTTTTAGAAGTTTCATAGTTGTCTAAAATAAAAAGACTAAAAACTGAAACTTTGTACAAAATATCACCTCCATCAGTCACCACGTTACTTTCCCTAAACAGAGTGATAACCTGAGCGTATAATACAAAATATCAAAATCATTGCTAGATCGAAACTAGATGTCGGTTATTAACATTTTGAAAAAAAAAGTATAAATTAATTCGGTGTGTCTTCAATCGGGATCAAAAATAATAAATTTGGTTTATCGCCTTAAATTGCTATCGTTTGATAAAATTTTTTCCGTCAGTTCCGTAGTATTTTGGTCCAAGGGATTATCAATAAAGTCTAGCAACAGCAAAGCTTTTCAGTTAGAAGTTTCGATGAATTAACTCACTATTTTTTGATTCACCACGTTATAAAGTGGGTCAGTAGACTTTTTTGTATAATAATTAAATTTTCGAATCAAAAATGTCGCGTATAATAATTTTCAAATACCTCGAAATATTGTATTTATCATACAAACACTATAATCGAATATACGGTTGGTTATTCCATCATGAAATTTTTCTATATTTTTTTTGTGCTCAGAGCAAATAATTCACAAGATAATAATTTGAGTATTTCTTCACAAAAAAAAATACTGAAACAGTTAAAGTTAAAATAAAAACGGACAAACCCGTGTTTCCATGTATTATTATTATTAACGTTTATTCGCAATCTATGGGTACAGATTGGCTACAATTAATCATTATTTGTCATACAGTACATAAAGATTGAATGGATTTTTATGTTTTCTTAAATAAAATTTTTATTCGACCCTGATACAAGTATTTTAAATTGCATGCCGAGTTAAACCGAAAATATCTATAAAACTAATGATTATTGGAAAGGTTGGATTTTTATTTTTAATTTTATTGCCATATTTTCTATCTCTACGATTTCCTTAAAAATTATCTAGTCATCCCCGTGACTCACTTTATTATTCATTGTCATGATTCATTGGTTTAGAAAAATGATTTTTGATGTTGATAAATATGTTTGATAATATAAGGATTTATTTTGAAAGTTTGGTCGGTCATATTATTCAGTTCTGGTCATGGGTTTTAATCGAGTTCAAAGTAGCAAAAGCCATCGAGTTGTCTTTTCGTCCTAAAGATACTTAAACTTTAATTATTTCAGCCTTCTGAACTATGATTATCACATCTGAGAGGTTCCCCGTTTTCAAAAAATAGTCATTTTTTACATATCTCAAAGTAGACTAATTACAGCTTTGATTGATAATAGCCGTAATTATAGCAGTATTTAGTTGCTGGCAATACCCAAAAAGTTGACGTTGAAATAATAAGAAAAAAATATTTTCGTCAAATATAATTATTTAATGGAGCCTATTTAACCTTGAATGTTAAAAACGCGATTGTCCAAATATCGCTAAATATTGTTAGACTATTTTAAATATTTACTCTTAATCAGCCTCGCCTAAACTTTGTGAACCAAAATCTAATGTTTGAGAAAAGCGTAAGCGTTCTAAACGTTCATAAAATGTGTAGTAACCGTAATTTTGTGCAGAAGTTTACCTGGATTTCAAAAACAATTGAAAATTTTCTCATAGACGGTCTCTAGAAATGTGCTTATTGCAAAAATGTAGGCTACAAAAAATAAAGGCATGTTAAAATGTCAAAAACATGGATCTTTTTTAACATCAAAAATTAGCTGCCCAACCTTAATTGAAGGCCAGTCACGTAACCGGATTTTTTATGGAGTCACATGATTGAAAGCTATACAATTAATAAAGCATATCGGAATTTCTCAATTTGATCATTTACTCGATGTTTCAAATTTAAACATCGAGTAAATGATCAAATTGAGTAATTCCGATATGCTTTATAAATTGTATAGCTTTCAATCATGTGACTCCATAAAAAATCCAGTCACGTGACTGGCCTTCAATAAATTAAGGTTGGGCAGCTAATTTTTGATGTTAAAAAAGATCCATTTTTTTTTAAAAATCGAAAATTTCCTCCAAAGGATCTAGTATTTTTGATATGTTCTAGAAAATCCTAAATAAACTTGATCTATGCTAAAAAAAAATACAAAATTTCACCAGGAAATTGTACCTAAATTGCCTGTCATTTGGCTTTAAATTATTCTTGAACTTATTTCGAAAATTCCAATCCAAATTATAGGAAAATTCCAAAACTTTTTTGTTTTTTTAACACTTTCCTGGTAAAATTTTGAAAAAAAATTTGCAAACATCATTTTTATCCATGATTTCCCAAAACAAATCAAAAAATCAGCTACCGTAGGCAAAAAATAGTTTTGTCAAGCCTACACTTTCTTTGAAATCAACTATTATGATATTTTTTCTCAAAAATTAGTCATGATTAATATGTATTTATTTTCAGATTTCTCCGAATATTCCAATATCACCGCCACCGTATTCGTGATTGTGATGATAATTCTCCTACTGGTGTTATTAATATGTTGTGTGAAAACAGTCCTCGTCTGTAGACGTCAAAAACGCGTAAATGATCAGAGGCGAAGAATGATGCAAAGGGACAACGCCTCCAGCGGAAATATTGGAGATCAGGAAAGTGTTCAAATGCTGATTGATGATACAGTATCATTGATACTTAAACTCTAAAATTAAGGAGTTTTGTAAAAAATTTCAAATTTTGAAATGTTAAAATAAAAAATTATTCTTATTCATCAAGTTAATCAGCCCCTCACATACAAAGTACCTTTTGGGCGTTAATTAAAAACCATCAAGATTTAAATAACAAAAAAATTGAACTAAATTATCAAATTGTTTTATAATTTTCACTCGATAATACCTTGAAAGACTCCGTTTTCAATAGGTTTCCCGCATTTGGGAGGCTCGTTTCGGAGCACATGCTTATATATTCTGTTCCAACCCCCTTGAATCAAGAACGATTATGTATTGTACAATACGTATTGTACAACTACGTATTGATAAATTCAAAATCGTTTTTGATTTTTTTCGATAATAATATAACTTTATTAAACAAAAGATTTGAAAGGTAAAAAAATTTGAAGAACGCAGTCCCACAACTTAATCACCACCCCGCTTACCGAGGTGTTCAGTCATGAGGTGTTGTACATTAATGTAGAAATTTTTATGAGTTGTGCCTCGATGATGGGTTTGAAATTTTGAAAAATCAATAAATGCGCCAACTTACCATTCATAGGCCCTATGACAAGGGGTTGGAACAGGATATTATAAAAAATATTTTTATAGCAATTCACAAAAAACAGAAGTTTTCCAAGGTTTTGTCTTCAATAAATTTATTTGCACTACTTATCGTGAAAACTGTTTTTACATTTTCAAATTGTTTCTTTTTCAATTTGTTAATTTTTCAAATTTGTTCATTTTTCAAATTTGTTATTTTTCAAAATTTGTTCATTTTTCAAATTTGTTCATTTTTCAAATTTGTTTTATTTTTCGAATTTGTTCATTTTTCAATTTGTTTATTTCTGTTTCATTTTCAAATTTGTTTATTTTTCGAATTTGTTCATTTTTCAAATTAGTTCATTTTTCAAATTGGGTATTTCTCAAATTTGTTCATTTTCAAATTTGTTTATTTTCAAAATTGGTCATTTTTCGAATTTGTTTATTTTTCGAATTGGTTCATTTGTTTATTTTGTTTTTATGTTCAAATTTGTTCATTTTCATACCTCGAGAGACTTTTTAATTGAAATACTTCATAAAGTAACTCTAAATAATTGAAATTTTAAGACTAAAAAAATATCACCGGTAAAATTTATTTTCATTTTTCAAATTGGTTAGGTCTTTAAAATCTATTTTTAGGCTGTCATCAACCAAACTTTCCTCCGTGCCTTTACTTTCGATCATCAGCAATTCCGCCGAATTGAGCTCCCTGGTGGCGGGTTTGCGAACAACGTTATGTACCAAGCCGATTACAACGATCAGCCGCCAGCTTATGATCAAGTGATTGGTCTCCCGCCAAGCTATGATTCAATCGTGATCCTAAACGGGGCCGTGCAGAGTAGGGCGACCTCAGTGGTGGGCTCTGTGAGAAATTCGGTATTAGATACCGTGAGAAGTTTACGAAGGGGGTCCAGAGGCACGTTGCCAAATCAGCCAGAGCAATCTGTGATTTCGGGGCCATCTGAGATTGGGTCGACAAAATCAGAGAGTTTAGTCACCTCCGTCAGGTAAATTTCGGAAGTTATATTTATCACAAATTGTGATTTACAATACATTAAAAAAAGTTGATTTTTTCCAATGACTTTTTCCATGAAGTCGTAAAAATTGAAAAAACTAAAACTTTTAAGATTATTTTGAGATTTCTCCTGTAACTGTCGAAAATAAAAAAATTATTTTTTTACTATTTTTGCAACTCAAAGTGATGTATTATCATGGTACATACGAATCAATTTCAAATAAGCTGAACGTTTTGAGGCAAATTGAAAAAATAGCATTTTCTGAATTATCGCTATCATGTTTTAACTCACGACAACAATTTGAAAATAATTTTTTTTTCAATGTAGTCGGTAAAATTTAAAAAGCACCGCACAAATCCTAAATATAATTTCTTGGAAGTAGTATTATGAGTATAGTGTAATTTTTCCGAATTTTCTATTTTTTGTTCATAAACAAGCCATATTTTGCGTCAAACTGATAAAATCCTGCCGTTTGAGATCCAAATACATGACCAGCCTATAGAACCCCGTAAGAGGGTTCTGGGTGCTAAATTGCTTGCACAGATAAACTTTCTTCGTTCGATAAATTAACAAAAAATATCATATCCCTTTAACACTTTTTGATTAATCTAATAGATGTGGGCTGAAAAGAAGAGAAAGCGGCCTCATGAGTGGCTANAAGGGGTCTTATGAGTGTTAGGATTGGCTCCCTCAACCCACATCTATTAGATTAATCAAAAGGTGTTAAAGGGATATCTGAGTAAATCGGGTCTCAAAAATGAATAACGACTAATTATAATTCGGTATTTTGACGCAGAAGTCTATTTTTAAAGTTTTATTCTATAATATTTTATAACTGAAATGAGAATAAAAATTGTTTCAATCGCAAAACTGAATTCTCCGTGAAAAACTCATCAGAAAAAAATGTTACAAAACTTTTTTCTCTTTTATTAACCTTAATTCAGGCTTCCAAAAGGGATAGGGATAGAAGGGATAAACCAAGGGGGATAGGGATGGAAAATTCAGAGCCATAAAGGATAGGGATGGAAAGTTCTCATCCCCTTTTTATCCCATCCCCTTTTTATCCCGTTTATATCCCTTTTATCTATCCTATCCCTTTATATCCCCATCCCATTTTTCATCCTATCTCTATCATAATATAAACGCTCTTCAGAAGTTTTACTGTTTTTTATAATTACATTTATGGCACGCCTAATTGTGTTAATTTTTTTATAAAATAGAATTTAGAAAAATTTGGCGGTATTTTTGATGACCCATGACTTCCGGCTTGACCGGAAGTCGAGTGAAAATTGTTTAATTAATAATATAATAATACCAGGAGTATATTGAGGATAAAATTCTGTCAAAAAAAATTTGTGTTGTATTTCGATGACTCATGACTTCCGGTTTGACCGAAACTCGAGTGAAAATTGTGTTTAATTATTATATAATACCGGTGGGGGGGGGGGGGGGTTATATTTGAGGGTGAAATTTTGTCAAAAAAAATTTGGCGGTACTTTTGATGACTCATGACTTCCGGTTTGACCGGAAGTGAATTCAAATATCTAATTTTATTCATAAAAATACACCAATGGGTAAATTTTATGGGCAAAAAACTTGAAAATAATTTTGGCGAAATTCCAAAAAATGTTGATGACATTTTCCAGAAGTGATCACTTCCGGTATCCACTTTTTGTCAAGTTGATTTGAGGTTTGAATTTCAAAATTCAAAGTAAGAGAGATATCAACATATAAGGTTGATTCCGGGAATGGCCTCAAAAACTAACTCTGGAACAATGGGCAGAAAATTTTAGGGTCAACTCAAAATGACCTAGAAAAATCAAAAAAATTAGTCAAAATGTTCCAACTCGACTCAAAATGACCTAAAGTGACCCCGAAATGACCTATAGTGACCCCAATTGGTAACTCCTAAACCGCTCACTAAATTATTTCGAAAGTTAATTCGGCAAATGCTAGAAAACAACTCGAGAAGTGCAAAAAAATTGGTCAAAATATTCCAGCTTGACCAGAAATGTCCTGAAGTGACCCCATATAGTAACTTCCAAACCGTTCACTAGATCATTTATGAATTCTGAGAAATGATAAAAAGCAACCCGTGAAGTTAAAAAAAGTTGGGTAAAATATTTCAACTGGGGAAAGAATGACCTCTTATGACCTCAATTAGTCATTTCGGAAGCGCTAACTGGATTATCTCGAAACTTTTGCTAGTGATAGTCAGCATATCATTTTGAAAAACCTGATCGGATCACAGAATTTCAAAATCTGATCGGATCGAACTTGAAAATATATTCAAATCGGCCTGAGGCCGATATAAACGATTTTAATTAATAGATTTTACATAATCGGCCTCAAAATTTTTATTTTTGATAATAATTTTCAAATTAGAAAACGGTTTTAAGAAAGTTTTCAAATTTTATCAAGAATTTTAACCATATTCGTAGAAATACAGTAGTTACTCTGTTATAGTTACCCCTGAACTATTGAAAAAAGGTAACTATAATGAGTGATTGCTCGGGGTAACTTAAGGGTATCCCGGTCCCTAATTTGACATTATTCGGAATAGAATAATAGCAACACGGCGCGCAAGGATATTATTCAGATTAAGCCGTTTGTAAACAAGCCATTTATCTTGAGTATAAAGTGTGAAAATATATAAATTTTTCATGCATACCAACTTCAAGACACATAAATCGAACAAGGGAGACCTAAGTCAAAAATCTATCTTTTCCAGCTTTATATTAAATAAAACTAATTTTACATAACTTTTAGTTGTATTTGAACTTTGACGAGCCATTTGTCTATATCAAGTGCTTATGTAAGTGCTATTTTTATAGAAAATGCGTAAAAGCACCGTTTTTTGATTGTCATCAGAAAAATCTATCTCCTCCTAGTTAAATTTCACATCATCAATTTTTGCAAACGGTTAAAGCTTCGAAACAATAGAAACATTTGAGAGCCGTTTTTTCAATTTCGACGCAACTCAAATATATGAATTTTTGAAGGTCCCGTTAAATAAATTCAGGAAAGAATGTGATTTGTTTTTTTTGATAGTACGCTCGAAGAGCCGGGAAACCTGAGAGAAGTGGAGGGTATTGGCTAACGTCAACAAATATTTTGCAGTTTTAGGGATCAAATTGACACACGTTATTTTAACATTAATTTGAGAAAAATACTTAAGTAAATCGGAAATGCAAATATTTTTTTCATTTGGTTGTTTCAAAGAAAACAATTATTTGGTGCATTTTTATGAATAATAACTGAGAAAACTGTAGAACCGGATCCCTTAACGTAATTACTCATAGTATTCTCAATGGGTTTTTTTTTGTAATTATACCGGTATCTGTTTTTTGTATTTTAAAACGACATACTCTAGAATTCATTATCAAGGAGTACTGTCGCATTTAAAGATCGGCATAAAAATTGCAAGATTATTTAAAAATGTGACTTCTCTAAAAAGGGTAACTATAACAGATAAAAAGTAACTACAATGAGGATAAGTATAACAAAGTAACTACTGTAGTCAAAGTAGAAAAAAAACATTAATGGTTAAAAATCAAGTTTGAAAAAACTCTGTGATTAAATAATAACATATTTTAAAACAAACATTCTGAATTTCCAAAAAAATTGAAATATAAGAAAGATATTTTGAAATTTGTCCAACATTTATGTAAATTTAATTTGTTTTTTTATTTTTTCTGATTTTTCATGAAAATGTATTTAAAATTGATGGATAAAATTATTTGATGAAAATTTGACTAAAAAAATGGTTAAAATTAATACAAAAGGTTATTTTTTACAAATGATTGAATTAAAAACTTTCTTATAAATATGACAATTTTTTTTTGGAATTTTGACAAACTTTTTTTTTACTTTTCCCAACTTTTATTTCAATTTGGAAAAAATTTTCGACNAAAATTCTACAATTTTTTCAAAATATTATAATTACTTTTTAAATATCTCAATTTTCTATCAATAATAACGATTTTCGATAATTTACTATTCAATTTAAATGTTTTTCAACACAATTTTCCAAATTAAACAATTTTTCTGAGAATTTAACAATTTTTTTAAAAATTAAAAAAAAATCTGCAATATTTAACAACAATTTCTTTAATATTTTTCAAAACAGAAAATTCTTTTGAATATTCGAATTTATCCGAAATTTTAAAAGATTGAATTTTGTTGTTGTTGTTGTTGTTTTAAATTTGATAATTTTTCCAAACAATAAAAATTTTGAGGCTGATTGTGTCCTCAGCCGATTTGAGGACATTCGTTCAAAAAAATTGGTCATAAATTTAAAATTTATCAGATTCTAAAAAATTTTTAAATTGTTGTATTGAATTTGCAAGAGCTAACGATTTTTCTAAATTGTTAATTTTTTTTTAATTTGAAAAAATTTCTTGAAATTTGACGATTTTTCTAATAGTTTTTTTCTTTGGTAAATTTTATGAATTTTCTAAATTTATATATTTCTTTAAAAATTTATAACTTGTCTCTAAATTTTTAGAAATCTCTCTAAAATTGCTATTAATTTAAAAATCTCAAATTTTGAAATTTCTCTTAAATTCTCTGGTTTTTTTTTAATTTTTATAGATTTCTCTAAATTTAGCAAATTTTTTAAGATTTAAATTTTTTTTCAATTTGAAAATTTTTTCAAAATTTCCGAGAGATTTTAATAATTAATATTTTTCAATGTCTAGTACAAAATTTGACTATTTTGCATTAAAATTTAACAATTTTATAAAAATTTGACCTAATTGATTCCAATATGAAAATTTTGTAAGGTATTTATAATTTTTTTAAAATTGCAATTGTTTCAAAATAAAATAATTTCAAATCGAAATTTAAATGCAAACTGGAAAATTTTATCAAAAAACTTTAATTTTTGTACTCCATTTTTCTTTAAACTTTTTCTGTAATTATTATTTTTTTATTTCAATTCATGATAAAAAGTTTTGTATTTTTCATAATGATTTTTATTTTCTGTGATGTAAAATCAGTCCAGAGTCGAAATTTCGGTCAAATTCAATAATTCTTAAATAAAACAAATAATCGGCAAAATGTTTCTTCTATTCAAAAATTAATTCGAAATATACTTTTTTTCGTCTTCTGGTTTTTATGATTTTGGGTTTGAAAATGTTGCATTATAAAACTTAACAATAATAGAATTTAGACAATAGTGAATTGTAATAATACCACATTTTTCTATTTGTTTCGATTTATTATTATTCTCAAGATGAAACAGAAATAAACTTAAAAATGTAACAATTTGGAAATCTAGAATTTGCAATTGTGAATGTCAATAGTGAATGACACAATTTTTTTCAATCATTTTACTTTCAAACCTACTTCTGCGTATTAAATCAGTGATTAAACTTAGTTTGAAGACAACATTCGGTAAACCGGAAGTGACCATTTATCGAAAATGCCACCGTTTTTTTCAATTAATTCAACCTGTAAATCCACCTTCATAAATTAATGAACTCATAAAAGCAAAATTTTACCTCACTTACGGTTAAACCGGAAGTGATGAGCCATCGAAAATACCGCCAAATTTTTTTGACAATATTTAGTCCTCAAATATACCCCCAAAGTTATATATAAGTAAATAAACACAATTTTCACCTTACTTCCGGTTTAACCGGTAGTGATGAGTCATCAAAAATACCACCATTTTTTTTGACATTATTTGACTCTCAAATATACTTCCTAATATTATTTAAATAATTAAACACAATTTTAACTTTACTTCTGGTCAAACCGGAAGAAATGAGTCATTGTAAATGTCAAAAAAGTTTTGATGAATTGAGCGAGTATCACAATATTTCCCCCTTATCTACAAATTTCGTTAATATCTTCGATTTCCGTCTGTATCTTAAAATTTTGTTCGTATTTACAAAAACGGGATAAAAAAGGGATAGTCTATCCCGGGCCAGGGATAAAAGAGGATAATTTTTCCCGTCAACCCTATCCTTTTTTATCCCGATTTGGGGGATAAAAACGGGATAGGGATTGGGATAGAAAATCGGCGGGGATGCATCTTTTTTGGAAGCCTGCCTTAATTAGCCGTCTTATTTTTTGTTATGAGATTACCATTTGTCATTGAAAAGCGATGCGTGCGGCATCTTTGATCAAGAGAGATTACCAAAATTATTGAAAATACCATAATAACGTTTTTTGGCATTTTTTGAGCTTTTTTCAAGAAATTTTTTAAATTGAATCGGACAGATTGTTAAACGTTTCAAAATCAGTTTTTCCAGTTTACGAATAACCTGAACGTAAATTGTAATTTTCCAGAAAAACAAATTGTTGACAACTTTGTTTTTGTTCTCTATTGATAGTTTGTATTAACTTGAATATAAACACCCTGAGGTTTCGCTGGTGGAGAAAAATTTTGAATTTCAAAAGTCGTTTTCGTAAAATGTTTGACGGGCTTGTTACAATGTCAAAAATAACATATTTAATTACTATGAAAAGTGGTCATGGAACAATTTTTGTTTCATTTTTACGTTTGATCATCCTAAACAAAAAGTATAAATTGTTTAAAAGTAGTAAAAATATACAGTATATTCCTGTTTTGGCAATCAGAACTCCCTAAGGATGTAACATTGACGTTAAAGTTTTGAAAGAACGGTTCCTTGAAGTAAACCAATGAATATATCCTAAAAAAAATGGAACAATCGACTACAATGCCCTTTGTTTGTTTGGTTTTCACGCGTTTTAAGTTTTTGCCTTGATTCGATCTGATTTGGCTCTGATTGGCTGTAATTTGTTCGATTTATAAGCCAAACAACCAAAGGGCATTGTACATAGTTCCCAATTCGAGCGTGGAAATTTACATCTCCATCATTACTCACGTGCTTCTAAAAACAATTTCATTGGATTAAATAGATAGAAAAATAAAGCTAGAGAATTTTCGCGTCTCTGATTGGCTTTCCTTTCCACGCAATTTTATCCGCCCCAATTTTAGATGAAGAATATTTTGCGTCAAATATAGGTGCCCTTGGAGTTGATTGTATGAAGTGAATTTACCTTTTTTAAGTAATGCCCTGGTCGCTCACAGACACCCTATGGTCGAAACGCAATCAAACTGTAGCGAACCACAAGTTAAAAGATCAAAATCGATAAGAAAGAAGCCAGAAGAGGATGAAGAATCTTTGACACAATAAATTTTATTTAGATGTTTTCGTCCAATCAAATTGCTTGAAAGTTCAATAGTTCATTAAAACACAGTTTTTCTTCAATCAACGCCAAAGTTGACACGTTTTTGTACAGATTTTCCCGGGAGGAAATCCCGGCCCGGATCCTGTCACCCTTTTCAATTAGACTCCATAGGCACTGAAACCGTTTAGTACAACAACTGTAAAAACTCCTGGTATTAACCCTTTTAGTTTACAGCTGTTTCTAGTTAATTTATTATAAACCAATTTTTAAAGAAAGTCAATTTTTTTAATTTAAAAATTTGGTATAGCTCGGTTTCAGCAAACGCAGTTTTTTCCAGGGAAAAATAATCTCAAAATTTGCTTTTCGACGATACGATACAAAATGGATGGTACGAGGTACGGAACGTTCTTCAATAACATGACAAATGGAAAAGTAACGAAAAACATAGTCAGAAATTTAACAAATTGTAAATTGTCTAAACAAAACGCTTGATATCAAAAATAAAAATTTGCTCTGTCGCATGAAAAACCTTACGATTGTCTTTTTGTTAAATTTTCGATGTAATAAGACGTACTACACGGAGATGTCCAATATTGCCGAATTTTGTTTTGTTTACGCTGATATTTGGCACTTTCGGCGACATTGGCACTTTCGGTGATATGGGGACCGAAATAAAGTGTTTTGTTCAAAAATTGAAAACCCGTTAGCGTTCGAAATGACGTCATAATTAAAAACGTTTTTTTCAGTTTATAAGTGGTTTAATTGATTTAAATGAAGTAATTCGCCAAAATCGATAAAATTACGTGCTCCACCAAACGCAATCAAACACAAGATCAAAAAAGTAGATTTTGGAAATTCAGTCCGAAAAAAGGACGCCATTCATAACTGACTCACTTTGAGTGATTGTTTAATAAAAACATCAAACGCCTAGGCAATTTGGTGAGATGGGCACTGGAAATATTTCAGCTTGAAATAGTGAAATTATGTAGATTTTTAAGCGATATTGAGCCGGTGATATGGGGTTTTTCTCATGATAATAAACTATTTGCTACATCAGAATTTTCGGATGAAATTTTTTACAATGAAATTACCCTTTTTTCGTTTTATCTTATTTTTGTTACAAAATTTGATTTATAAACTAAAAAAAATTGATCTCCAAATATCAGACGATTTGAAATAAGAAATTTCAAAACTCAAAAATGGGTATCGATGTTTTTAAGCTTTCTTGCAGATGAATTTTTCTGTCTTTGAGACGTGGGATTTTTTAGTTTGAGATTTTGGTCTAAAAAGGTTTAGGGGTGGTTTGAACAAATTAGATATTTTTGAATGCTTCTGAACAAACGAGAATGTCGAAATGTTCATTTTAACGATAGATCGTGAGAAAAATTCATATGGTCCACCTAAGAAAACAATTACATTTCACGCACAAACGAGCCTCTAGGGCACTACAAAAGTGCAAAATCAATTCTTGAAGTTTGTTGGGCTTCGCTATTAAACATAAAAAACCGATTCTCATGATTTTTTTTTCATTAATCTTTTATTTCATTATCTTAAGACTCTCGGGCGGAATTTAAAATTTATCGCTTTCTTACTCGGCTAAGACATATGAATTTTTGGTCCATTACTGATTTTTATTCGAAACAAATTCGAAAAAAAGTGCTTCCAATCAATAATATATCGTCTTGACGTAGCCAACTTCTCCGTCTGGTTTCCCTGATTTTTGTTGAGCCAATAACGAACAAATTGAAGCACTTTTTTGTCGTAAATTTTTTCGAAAAGACCAAAAAATTCATTTTCCGGTTTAAGCTGGGAATTTCAACTCGCCCTTGAGAGTTTTATAGATATTGAAATAAAGATTATTGAAAAAAAATATCAGAGAATCGAATTAGACGAAGCCAAACATAACTTTTAGAATTATATTTTGGCACTTTTCTATGCTGTAGAGCTCATTTGTTGCGATTGAAATTTTTTTTCGGTTTCTTGAAATAACCCTGAACCTCTTTTCTCGAAAATCATCGCAAATGAACCTTTTCCCCATCTCATTGTTTTCAGGAGAGCCGATTCAAAAAATAGTAATTGCCTGGACCACCCTTTAAAAGGAGTTGGGTTTTTAAGGGTGTTAACAAGGCAAACGGTTTTTT
>SCLH01001887.1:85137-96059 GCA_004367855.1 Oikopleura vanhoeffeni | reverse complement strand
AAAAAATCATATGACATTTTTTTGGGATTTTCGGTCGAAGCTATTTGGAAATATTTTGAAAATTTTCCTCATTTCTTGTTAAAAATGTTCAAACTTATTTTTATGGAATCCTTGGCTAAAAATATTGGGAATGGCTACTTTCACTATATTCAAATATTTCCTTGTTTTGTTTCTTCGCTCTTGTATATACTCTGAATCATACTTTTTGTAACGAAACTTCTGTTTGGCAGAAATCCATCGAAGCCCTCTTTTATTCAAAATTAAATAATTTGTATCACACTCAAACTTGCCCAATTGGTAAGTCGACCCATTCACCGTGTAAAATTTAATAAATTAAACTCATGAAAAAAAATATTTTTTTCGAGGTGCTTAAATTTCGGTTTTTTTCGTCTTTTTTCAAAAATTTAAATTTTCGATTTTGACGTAAAAATCGTATAAATTCAAATTAAATAAATTTTCAACGGTTTTAGGGCTTCTAATTAATAAAAAATAAATTTTACTGTAATTTAGATACCTTCAATAGCAAACGCGCGTTTTTTCAAAAGACGATTTATAAAGTAAAAATCATCGATCTGAAAAAAATCAGATTAAACAAAGTAAGCTCAAAAGTGGCAACTTTTGTTCGAAACTGTTTTTATCCGAAAATTTTGAAGTGGCAAAAAGTTTCCCATCAAGATAAAAAAATTGAAAAAGTGCAAATCTGCCAAAATGCACCGACCCCCTTAAGCCTATAAAGTGTAATGTTTTTAAACACAAATACATATCAGGTCATAATATGAACTCACTCAATCTAAAATTATTAATTTTTGTCCAGTTTAAGGGAGTGGCATAAGTCCAGCAGATTGGTACATTTTTTCACTCCAAAAAATGTGGAAATTTATTTTTTATCTTCAAACTAAGTATAGGTAAAAATATAAAAAAACAATTTTCACTGGACATCCATTTCCAACTAAACCCGACTATAGAATTTTTTCTGAGACAATATTTATAAATTTCAGTAATTTTCGGGTGTACTCCGCTAAAAAGTACCTTGAAAATTCTGCACATTCGAAAATTTCTTGGATATCAAAATTTTTTTTCATGAAAAAGGGTAAAAATTGGCAAAAAGTAGAGAAAAACAACTTTTTTGAGATAAAAATTGAGCTTAAGGGGGTAGCGGTCGTACTATTTTTAGGGTACTTTTGTAAAAATAGCACGATATTGCTAAGGAACACTCAGAAAGCATAAACTTATCGAAAAAAACAAATAAAAATTCCAAAAAAAAGTTCGAAATTTTCATTTTTTTGGAATTTTTCCGAGTATTTTTTTTTGGAAAACATTGAAGCCCAATTTTCGACCAAAAACCCTCAAAGTATCAAAAAGCTGTTGGCAGGTTTTCTTCTCGGCATCACCCAAGCTTAAATTTGATGGTACTTTCGACTTAATCCGACGACTTTTATTTTTGAGTTTTCACTTTCGGTTTACTAAAATGCGATTTTCTAGAATTCAAAATAAAATTTCAAAATTCGGCTTGATAAAAATAACAAAAATATATTTCTCCATCTTTTCTCAAATTTATACTGAATTTTGAAATGTAACCTAGGAGGAGTAGTACTTTGAAGACCGAAAACCTTGAAATTCGGCAGTTTTTCGCAGCTCTAGAAAAAACTAGTTTGAAATTCAAACATCCGCTTTATCAAATAACAATCATAAGTGTTTCCGTGGTTGATGCCAAGTTTCAGTGAGTTCGTATGCGAGCTCTAGGAGGAGTATTAATTTGAAAATTCGGTTAAGTGTTCTAAAACTCGCCGCATGGTGGTCACCAGGGTCGGCCAATAATTATTCTGATAAATTATTTTTGTAGATCAAGGATAGATCTACCATATGGCTATTCTCAAAAGTTTCCAAGCAGTTTTGTATTCTGGTAAATTTGAGTACAAAAGTACATTTTTGCGACCGCTACCCCCTTAAGGGGGTAGGTGTCGTAATCTGCTACCTTTCAATCACGCCTCAGAACAAATGTAGGGCAGTTGTAAAAATTCTGAGGATACTTGTTTGTGGATCTAGCCTTTGTCTAACGATTACACATCTCAAAGTCAATCTTATTACATCACACCACCAGGTGGTGAGTCTATTCTAGAGCACTAAACGGTTTTTTTAAAATCTATCTTCTTTTAGACCCCACATACAAAGCGTCTCAAAATCTACACAAAGTAGCGAATAAATTAGAGCAAAAAAGTGATGAAAAGGAATTTTTCGATTTTTGTCTTTTTTNCGAAAAAAAAGTTCGTCTGATCGGAACAAAAGTACCACCAAATTGAAGCTGAGATTTCACTGATCAAAAAGTTGGCTTACAGCTAATCAAAATTTTTAACCAATCAGCGTCAAATTCGATAATTAGGTTTAACATTTTGGCTTAAAAATAATTGAAATTTCTAGAATTCGATTAAGACATTTCCGATAATTTTAATGTCATGCATCGTTTTCGGTGGGTCATATTCACCAATAAAAAATGTTCATATCATGGTGGAATACCGGTTTTATGCGGGTTAAAGCAAAAAATTATTCGAATTTTGAAAATTCTAGATTTTGTTCTAGATTGTTTTGAAAAAAAAGATTGCCACCACGAGATTCCTTGGGTCAACTTTAGTCATAACCGATATTAATTTATCATAAATTATTTCTATAAGGGGCTCAAAAAATTACGACACCTACCCCCTTAAATTCAGTTTTGATATTAAAAAATGTCCTGACTATTAAACGAAATGACGCCTATTACAACCACAATTTTATTGGAAATTTTTCGCAACCATAAAATTTTTTAAAATTCATTGCCGAACGGCACTTATCGAGTGTACAGTCAAGTGTTAAAAATTTCATCAACAGTTTCAAAATGAAAATCTATTTAATAGATACCAAAACATTTGATATCTGATTCTGCATAATTTTTTATGGAGAGTTCAAAAGCCACGAATAAAAAATTTTGGACTTGATTTGGGGACTTCAAATTTAAGCGATTTTTTTAAGTAATGAAATCAAAATTTCATAATTAGTAGAATTCATATTTATTTCTCGAGCATCCTTGAATGATTTGTAATTATTTAATCATTATAATTAAGGGCCATAATTTACGACTCGGAAATGTGATTAAAGGAGGTTTTGCCCAAAAGCGACGCTATAAGTAACTTTCTATTATAATGAAAGCTTATTAACAAGATTTAGAACAGAACATCACCGAGCACTGAGAGTTCTTAGAACAAGTGACACAATGATTCTTAATTTTTTATTGCTAATAACACATTATCAATAAATAACACAAATTTTACATTTTTTAGAGATTTTTACAAAATGTTTACTACAGAAGTTTCGTCACTGATTATATGGATCACCCGCCCTCAGAGTACAAATCCTAAATATTTGAAAAATGCGAAATCTGAGCACTTGATTGGTTGATCCTTTCTTAATCTGACCAATGAAATCGGCCTATTCCGCAATCAAGGGTTTAATGGGTGCTATATCTTGCGTTTTTTGTATCATTCAAAGATTTAGGCTTGTACTCTGAGGGCGGGTAATCATATACGTTATCATCCCTTTAACACCTTTTGGTGATTATAGATGTAGGCTGAAAGAAGAGAAAGGCGGCCTCATGGTGGCTGGAAAGCGATCTCAGGAGTTGATTGGCTCCCCAACCTACATCTTCAATCACCCAAAAGGTGTTAAGGTTATATAATCTGAGTGAAAATTCGGGTTGGTTTTTAATATAAAGCCTAAGAGGAGTAATTAACCTCCGAAGCATCGAGAAAAAAGTTTCCGCCGAGGCACGAGAGGCCTATAGGAGGGCTCTCACGTTGAGCTGCTGTTTCCAAGAAACTTATGAGATCAACTTCAATTTTTCCTTATGATCAAGTTGAAGGTTAAATTTTCGAAAAATATATTCATTTCTGGATTTTCATGTTTATTCTAGAAAAACTGTTGGAAAGCGAGTTAATAACCACGTGATACTAACCTCATGTAGACTCCAGGAAATGTATGTTTATTTCAATACGCGCGTGCTCTGTTTTACCGCCAAACGTTGTCTCTGATTGAGTATATCTGTTGGTATCTAAAATATATTTTATAAATAATGTTAAAATATTTATGAAAAATTGCTCGTTTTGTGAAGGTTAAAATTGTTAGTTTTCTCGACTTTAATAACTTATTGATATTTATTGACAATATTGAAGCAAATATGAATTTAAAGTTACCACTCTTGCATGATTTTCAACAATTAAATTTTTTTCCAAAAACATTCCTTATGATATACTAATATCGATACTGGTATTACTATATGAAATAGAATTTTGAATTTCACTCCCTGGAAACTTTTTGGTCGATATTTTCCAGATGCTTATTTTGTGCAATTGTACTTCAAACCTTTACTAACTGGGCTTATTTCAAATTTCATGTCGCAGAATAGCGGTTCAAATTTTTTTCTTCGGAAGTAGACGTTAATGAACCGCCTTTCAATCAGACTCGTCAATAAAATTTGAACCTATATCGCTGACAATATTTAGGTGATATTTGTAGTTCACATTGTTAATTATTTACATGTGTTTGAAAGAGAGTTCATGCGTTATTTTTTTCATCTTTTTTGGGCAATTAAATGTCTATGGTGCAGCTCTTCAGAAGGGTTTATGCATCATGCTCTTGCATGATATCGGGCTCTTTTTAAACTCTTTACTGGGCTTTATTATTCTTCTCGAATATGATCCAAGTTTGAGTTTCATCTCCATAAACTTTTGTAACTACAATAATTTGGTTTTGTGCGTTTTGAACCCCTGTGCACAGAAAGAAATTCCGCCCAGGCCAGAGCCTATATATAGGACATTTTCGATGCGGCAGTTATCAGAAAGCCCAGGTAGTTGGAGTTTCAATTTTTTTTGCATTAGGATTCCAAACGATATTTTTTGTACCGCACTTTATGCTCTGAATTTGAATTTTTAGTTCTATAAAATTTTGATAAGGCAAGGTCAGATTCAGTGATGCAACTCACAGTGGATGTTCCAAATTATTTGCTATCGGATCGTGCACAAAAATCGGACCTACGTCTGTTTTTTTTTTTATTTGTCCCATATCGAAAATCCTGCAAGTGTCTGTTTTTATCTTGAGCGTCATCAATTTGATAAGTGCCATTTCAAATCGCGGGTGTCTTGAATTGGTCGACAATCGGTTTTGGATTGACACTGGTCAAATGATTGCACGCTCAAGTAAACAATGACTAGGCAGGATTCTTCGATTATAATCAATCACAAAATTATTTTTAATAGGTTCTAAAATTTTGATGAAAATCCAATTTTTCATAAAAATGGTATTTCCCCTATAAAAGGCAAAATTAGTACACAACTGATATTTATTTCTGGGCGAATACTATCAAGTGCTCGTGTAGGCATATTTAATTGATTTTGAATTAATTTTTGATTAATTGAAAATATTTTTGTGAATACCAAATTGAAATATTAACATTTTTGAATATCACTTCTGAATAACAATATTCGTTTCTTTATACCATTAATCTTTGTTCTTGAGTGTAAACTTCTGGCGAAAAACTTCTAAGCTGGGCGTATTTTTCTCAGTTTGATATACTTATGCGTCGATGTTTTTTTATAGAAAACTTCAGAATAATCGTCAAAAATCAACCCATCGTCATATTGTTGAAACGAAATCTTTGCTGAAAAAAATTAACTATTTTTCTGGAATCGCGCGAAATTCTTTCATGATGGTATTAGGACCAGGCAATTTCTGTGTTTTTGCCGTTGTTTAAGTATTTTTATGAGTATGCTCGAGACGCATTATTAGGCTCGAGTGCTGCACAGGAGTTAGAGAAATTTTGAGTTCGAATTAACTTTTCGATCGAACAAATTATGAGAAATTTTTGAAAAAGTTTCCACATTATAAAAAATGTCTTATATTTGTGTTCAATTTTCTTATACAGTATTGTTTTCAAATCGAAAAAGACTCTTGCGAAGATGACACTTTATACTTTTTGCGTAAGTGAGCCGACATATTGTTTTATATGCTTTTTGAAAATCTATTGAAATTTTTTGGATTTTCAGTCGAAGGACCATTTAGAAATATTTTGAAATTCTCGCCTATTTCTGTGTTCAAAATTTTTCAAACGATAGTTTTTCTGATATCCTTAGCTGAAATAATTGGGATATGGCTAGCTTTCTATATTCATAATTGTCGCTGTGGTTTCTTTGTTTGTTTATAAACTCTGTGTATGATACCTGGATCTATACTTTTGTGAACGACTCCTGTTTGGCAGAATCCTCAGGCTTTTTTTGATTCAGAATTAATATTTTTTAACCCAAACTTCCAATTGTAACTCGGACCTGACAACGTTACAGATATGTTACTGAGACTTATAATCATGAAAAAAATTTTTTTCGACGATTGTGCTAAATTTGCGTTTTTTGTCGGTCTTCTTTCAGAGAATTTTCGATTTTGACATTTAACATTGTGCCATGATTTTCAATTTAATACTTTTTCAACGGGTGGTCGAGACGTTTTTTTAGGCTTTCTATTAGCTACAATAAAGCAATTCAAGGTCAATATTTACTGTAATTTAGCACCTTGATAGCAAACGTGGCGTTTTGAGTGTTTTTTTCAAAAGAGATTTATTAAAGTGTAATCAATCGATTGGTAAAATCAGATTATAAAAGTGCAGCCTTCCCATGGACAATTTGTGTTTCGTAAAAAGTTTTCAATTCCATATTTGAAGTGGCAAAAGTTTGCTCATCAAGAGAAAAAAATTTAAAAGTGCAAATCTGTCAAAANTGAAAGCTTATTAACAAGATTTAGAACAGAACATCACCGAGCACTGAGAGTTCTTAGAACAAGTGACACAATGATTCTTAATTTTTTATTGCTAATAACACATTATCAATAAATAACACAAATTTTACATTTTTTAGAGATTTTTACAAAATGTTTACTACAGAAGTTTCGTCACTGATTATATGGATCACCCGCCCTCAGAGTACAAATCCTAAATATTTGAAAAATGCGAAATCTGAGCACTTGATTGGTTGATCCTTTCTTAATCTGACCAATGAAATCGGCCTATTCCGCAATCAAGGGTTTTAATTGGGTGCTAATATCTTGCGTTGTTTGTATCATTCAAATATTTAGGACTTGTACTCTGAGGGCGGGTAATCCATATAAGTTATATCCCTTTAACACCTTTTGGGTGATTTGATAGATGTAGGCTGAAAAGAAGAGAAAGCGGCCTCATGAGTGGCTGGAAAGGGTCTCAGGAGTGTTAGGATTGGCTCCCCCAACCTACATCTTTCAAATCACCCAAAAGGTGTTAAAGGGATATAATATAATCTGAGTGAAAAATTCGGTTGGTTTAAAAATAAAGCCTAAGAGGAGATAACTTAACCCTCCGAAGCATAGAAAAAAAAGTTCCGCCGAGGCACGAGAGCCTATTAGGAGGCTCTACTTTGAGCGCTGTTTCCAGAAAACTCTTATGAGATCAACCTTCAATTTTTCCTTTATGATCAAGTTGAAGAGTTAAATTTTCGAAAAAAAATATTCATATTCTGGAATTTTTATGTTTAATTCTAGAAAAAAACGTTGGAAAAGCAAGGTTAAATAAACCACGTGATACTACCTCATGGTAGACTCCAGGAAATGTATGTTTATTTCAATAACTGCGCAGTGCTCTGTTTTACTCAATACTTTCGTCTGATTGAGTATATCTGTTGAGAATCATAAAAATATATTTTAAATAAGTTAAAAATATTTATGAAAAAATCTCGTTTTTAAGGTAAAATTTGTTAGTTTTCTCGATTTAATAAACTTATTTGATAATTATTACAATATTGAAGCAAATATGATATAAAAGTACCACTCTGGCATGATTTTCACAAATTAAATATTTTTTCAAAACATATCCATTATGGATACTACTAATATCGATACTGGTATTACTAATATCGAAATAAGATATTTTGAAATTTCACTCCCTAGGAAATATTTTTGGTCCAGATATTTCCAGAATGCTAATTTTTTTTGCAAATTGTACTCAAAACACTTTACTAAAAACTGGCTTATTTCAAATTTCAATTCCAGAATAGGGTCAAAAATTATTTCTTCGGAAGTAAGACTTAATCGAAAAACCGCCTTTCAATCAACTCGTCATAAAATTTGAACCTATCATCCGAAATAATTTAAGATGATATTTGTAGATTCACATTGTTAAATTTTAAAATGTGTTTGAAAGAGTAGTTCATGCGATTATTTTTTCATCTTTTTTGGCTAATTTAAAGTGTCTTGAGCCTTTCAAAAGGGCTTTATGCATCATGCATTTTGACAGATACGGGCTCTTTATGAAAAACTCTTTACAGGGCTTATATATTCTTCTCAATATATCACCAAAGTGATGTTTCATACTCCATACAACTTTTGTAACTACAAAAATTTTGAGTTATTGCTTTTTAACCCCTGTGAGCACAGAAAAAAAAGTTCCCCCAAGGCACCAGAGCCTATATATAGGCATTTTTCGATGCGGATTACAGAAAGCCCAAGGTAGTTGGAGTTTCAATTTTTTTTGATTGGTATTCAACGATATTTTTTGCTACGCACTTTTGATCTCTGAATTTGAATTTTTAGTTCTATAATTTATTGTAAAGGTCAAGTAAGCATTCGTGATTAGCAATCACAGTGGTGTTCCACAATTATTTTGCTATCGATCGTGCACAAAAAGGACCTACGTCATCGGTTTTTTTTTATTTGTCCCATATCGAAAAATGCCTGCAAGTGTCGATTTTTATCTTGAGCGTATCAATTTGATTAAGTGGCCAATCAAATCGCGGGATTCGTTGAATTGAGTCGACAATCGGTATTTGGATTGACACTGGCTCAAATGATGGCGCTCAAGTAAACATGACTAGGCAGGATTCTTCGATGTATAATAATCACAAAATTATTTTAATAGGTTCTAAAATTTTGATGAAAAATACAATTTTCATAAAAATGGTATTTTCCCCTATAAAAGGCAAATTAGACACAACTGATATTTATTTCTTGGGTCGAATATAATCAAGTGACTCTGTAGGACAATATTTAATTGATTGAATTAATTTTTGAATTAATTGAAAATATTTTTGTGAAATACCAAAATTGAAATATTAATTTTGAAATATCACTTCTGAAGAAAAATATCTGTTCTTGTATACCAATTAATCTTTGTTTTGAGTGTAAACTTTGGAGAAAACACTTTCCTAAAAACTGGCTATTTTCAAATTTTGATTGACTTAATAGGTCGATTTTTTTTAAAGTAAAACTTCAGAAAAAAATCTCAAAAAATCAACCCTCCGTAATATTTGAACAAAATTTGCTGAAAAAAAATAAACTATTTTTTAGAATCGCCGCAAAATTTTTAATGATGTATTAGGACGAGACAATTTTACTGTGCTTTTTTGCCGTTTTAAGATGATTTTAAGTATGCTCGAGCCTATACTTAGGCTCAGTGCTCACACGGGTTAAGAAATTTTGAGTTCGAATTAAACTTTTCGAATTCGACAAATTATGAGAAATTTTTGAAAAAAGTTCCGAACATTATAAAAAAATGTCTTATTTTTTGTTCAAATTTTTTTACAGTATTTGTTTCAAATCAGAAAAAGAAACTCTTCAAAATGACCACTTTAACTTTTTGCGTAAGTGACCAAATATTTTTTATATGCTTTTTGAAAAATCATATGAAATTTTTTTGGGATTTTCAGTCGAAACCATTTAGAAATATTTTGAAAATTTTCCTCATTTCTTGTTCAAAATTTTTCAAACTAGTTTTTCTGAAATTCTTAGCTGAAAATATTGGGAATGGCTACTTTCACTATATTCAAATATGTCCTGTGTGTTTCTTTGCTCTTGTTTAATAAACTCTTGTATAATACTCTGAATCATACTTTTTGAAACGAAACTACGGTTTGGCAGAAATCCATCAAAGCCTTTTTTTATTCAGAATTAAAAATATTTTATTACACCCAAACTTTCCAAATTGGTAAGCCGACTCGACCAACGTTAAAAATTTAATAGATTAAACTCATGAAAAAAAATATTTTTTTCGATGTGCTAAAATTTCGTTTTTTTCGTCTTCTTTCAAAAATTTTCGATTTTGACATTTAAATTGTATGAATTTAAATTTAATACATTTTCAACGGTGGTCGAGACCGTTTTTTAAGGCTTCTAATTAATAAATAAAAGAAAATAAATTTTACTGTAATTTAGACACCTTTGATAGCAAACGTGCGTTTTTTGAGTGTTTTTTCAAAAGACGATTTATAAAGTTAAAATAATCGATCTGAATAAAATCAGATTATAAAAAGTGAGCTCCAATGTGACAACTTTTGTTCGAAAAAGTTTTAATTCCAAAATTTTGAAGTGGCAAAAAGTTTCTCATCAAGAGAAAAAAAATTTAAAAAGTGCAAATCTGTCAAAATGCACTGAGGCCCTTCAAGCTATTAGCTATACTATTTTGAGAAGGTGGTCTCTTTAAGGGACGTTATATTTTGTTAAAAAATAATTTTGCAAACCTGAAAAAATATATTTTTGCCGAATTTTGACATACCTAAACTTCAAGCACCTCGTAATCATAAACTAAACAAGGTATCAATAATTCCTTTCAAATTATCCGAATATGTTTAATTTTGAAAAAATGCTTTTCAGGAAATTTTTTTTGACTTCAGATGTTCGAGTTAAAATGTTTTAGCCGTGATGTACCAAAAACAGCCATTTTGAACACCTTTTCAACGATTACGGACGAATTAGATGATATTTCAAAATTTCTTCGCATATCCTCCTTATTTTTTAAAATTCATTTATATCCCCCAAGAATAAAAGAAATCTGTAATCACCTCGGCCAATAAAAATGTATTAAAAAATGCGAAAATCGACTATTT
>SCLH01001887.1:51664-81111 GCA_004367855.1 Oikopleura vanhoeffeni | reverse complement strand
GATCCGGCGACGGAACAATTCTAGAACGCCAAATAACCGACGATTTTTCACAATTTCAGAGTTCAAAATCTATCTCCTCCTAGGATATATTTGCAGAATGGCTCAAATTGTTATCAAGTATTCTTAAGAACAATTGTAAGAGACTCTCACGGGCTATTTTGCAATTTCCAGCTAAAACTCGAAATATGATTTTATTGGTCATTTTCCGAAAAATTTCCGAAAAAAAAAGTGCTTTGATTTTTTCGGAAGTAGGCTCAAAAGAAAGCCAGTAAAACACTGATGAGAAAGTTGGCTTACGTCAAGTCGATATTTTGAAGTTTTAGTGGTCAAATTTGAGCAAACGCTATTTTTTAACTTCATCTTTCATAAAAAACTGCGGAAATTTCAAATTTTTTTTTTGATGATTGGGTTCTTAGTACACTTAATTATCACCCCGTATCAATTTGTAGCATTTTAAATGCCTCTAAGGCCTTTATTAAATCAGAGTCGCATACTCCCTTAAGTCTTACTTCTGAAAAATAATTTTTGACCCAAATCTGGAAATTAATATCCAGATATAATCCTTATATGTCACAGTATCCTGGGCAATTTATGGCTTTATTTCGGNATTTGTAGATCTATCCTTAATCTTGCGAAAAAATACGTCACAAATATTTTTTGACCATTAGACCAATAGGTACAGTATCGTAACAAGGTGACATTTTCCGAACTGCAAAAACTATCTCCCCCCAGACGGTATATTAAATTGAGCTCAAATTTTCACAGATAACGTAACGATAGTATGTTAATCTTTGCTCACGGCCTTTTTTTGATCCGGCGACGGAACAATTCTAGAACGCCAAATAACCGACGATTTTTCACAATTTCAGACTTCAAAATCTATCTCCTCCTAGGATATATTTGCAAAATGGCTCAAATTTTTATCAAGTATTCCTAAGAACGATTGTAAGAGACTCTCACGGGCTATTTTTGCAATTTCCAGCTGAAACTCGAAATATGATTTTTTTTGGTTATTTTTGGAAAAATTGCCTCGATTTTTTCGAAAGTAGGCTGAAAAGAAAGCTAGTAAAACACTGATGAGAAAGTTGGCTTACGTCAAGTCGATATTTTGAAGTTTTAGTGGTCAAATTCGAGCAAACGTTATTTTTTAACTTCCGCTTTTGAAAAATACTTAAAAAAAATCGAAAAAATGCAAAAATTTCGAAATTTTTTTTTGATGATTTGGTTCTTAGTACTCTTAATTATCACCTCTTATCAATTTGGAACATTTTTCCCGAAAATTTCACGGTAACCCTTTTTCCGAAACTTCTAAGATAAACTTGTTTCCGAAAATTATAAGATAAACTTTTTTTCTAATCTTTGAATATAACTGTTAATTATTAATAAGCTTAACTCGTAGACTTTAGACATGAATCTGTACCCAGACTCGATTCTAGCCAACTAGTTGCCACACTTTTAAATCGGCCATATGAGCAAAGTTTCATTATCAACATACATTTTTCAATAGCTTAAAATAATATTCAGCCAATTTGCAATAAAANATTTGAAGGTCACGTGATCGCTTTTGGACTTTGGTGTAATGGGAAAAAAGTCTTAAAAACTTCTAAGGAACCACTTCACTTCTTTCAAAAATTGATTTAAGCAATTTTTGGAAAAAAACAGTACTACTTTTACCAACCTTATTCCTTAAATATACGGTCACGTGATCATTTTGGGGCTATGGTGTGATGGAAAAAAAGTCTTAGAATTTTTTTCTGATCACGATGGAAGGTTTAATTTTGTGATTTAAAAAATTTTTGCAAAAAATAAGTACTGTAATACAGTAAAAATTTTCAAAAAAAAACGCACAAACGTCATTTTGTTTCAAAGTTAATCGATAACTTTATAACTAATCTTGTCATTAATGTTTAAGCATCGTAAAATGCGATTTAATGGTGAATGGCAACTAGTTGGCTAGAATCGAGTCTACGAGTTAAAGCTGTCATCGAGAAACATTTTCAGAAAAAAAATTATAATTACAATTTTAGGTAGCAATAAGTTACTTTAAAATTTCAAGAAAAAAAATTATAAGGTAACTCATTTTTTCCTAGAATGTTAAATATAATTTTTCTCCGAAACTTTTTAAATTTTTTCAAGGCAATAAATTATAATCCTTTACTCTTACATTCTCATGGTGAATCACAAAATTTGAGGACGAAAATTCATAATTTTTCGATAGACCAATTTTCTAAAAATTTTTCGATAGACCAATTTTCTAAAAATTCTTCGTTTTCAGTATCAAATTTTGTTATGAAAAAATAGAATTTACTTAATTACTTCTTAATAATAATCGACTACTTACGGAATTTGAAAAGTCGCAGATGTATATCCGATTCTGTTTTATTTGCTCACCTTGTAAGTCATTTTATTCTGATCATTATAAGCAACAGAATATTTTTAATTCGAACCCACTTACCACTTAATATTAAGAAAAAACCTTTTGAGCACTTTTGGTTCTATATCAAATAGCCAAAAATATATTTAGAAAATTTTTTTTGATAATTTTTAGGGGGTTGTGGTGCTCAAAGTTTTCAAAGTGAGTTTTTTAACTTTGCCTCTCGGAGTTAAAATTTCGAAATTTTCAGAGATAATTAAATTTGTGATTAAAAAATGAATCCAAATAAAAAAATTAAGTTTTTTGATAATTTAAGGTGGTTATGGCTTTAGCAGTTCCAGGAAATTTCATCAAAAATTATTTTTTACGGAAGAAGGGCGCGTTGTCACAAAACCAGATACCAGAGGCGGTATCAAAAATCCGAGGTAGCCATTCGTCATCAATTTTAACAAAGAATCTGCAGAAAATATTTTTGAAAATTTCTAAAGAAATTTCGAGATTTTTTTCTAAAATTTTTAACATCCGTAAATTTCAAATAGCCGAAAGTGACCTTAAATGGATATCATACAAAAGCTTACAGCATTTTAAGACTTTTGGCTGAAAAATAAATTTAATTTGGCAACAAATATCGGCGATAACGTGCACTTTCGGCAATATATGGGAACAGGAATTATTTAAGCTAAAATCGTGTTATTGCCTTGGTTAAATTGGGCAATTTCAGCACATTCGACGATTTGGCCTCCCTTTGCATTATTATCTGAAAATACCTATTAATTAAATAATTTGGAAATAAATTGTTTTCATCAAATCTGTGTTTGATCAGTAATTTCTAGAAGCCTTCTCTCATTTCAGAATTTGTTTTCACTTTTATTACGAAGAAAAATTGTCGATTTTAATTATTTTAAGGGAAAGATGAAAGTTAATTTGGAGAGAATTTAGAAAATAAGAAGTCCCTGTAATTGAGAAAAGTTCATAAAAGTTCTGAGCTGATTTAACAGAAGTTTTATGAAGAAATAAGATCTCAAATGTAAGCAAAGTATTGTTTGGACTTTCTTGCGCCTTAGTTTGGCACCCAAAAATTTAAATATATCCTTACTTAAATTAATCGAAGCCCCTCAAAATCGGCTTAAAAGTTGTTTTTAACAAAAAAAAACGCCACCAATTGGTCATAAGTAAACTGGTAACAAAACCAGAAAAATAAAAAAACCAGTGCCTTCATTATGGGGGTGGTCGTCGCATTTTAAGGGTTTTTAATACCCAATTATCGCAAAAGTACACATCGTCGGACCAACTTTTACGTCTCTTTGATATATTTAAACAAAAATCTTGCATCCTAAAAAACAATCCAAATTAACGGGTGGCTCGTCCAATCAGAAACGTGCTTACAAAAGTGACAGAATTATTTTTTCAAAATGTAACTCTTCCCTGAGTTTTTACGGTTCAACAATGATTCATGTTTTAAATTATCCGGAAAAAACGTGAGCAGACCGCCAAGGTGAGTTTTTGAAAAAATTCTTAGATTTGGCTTTCGAATCACCAAAAAACTTGCTCTAGTTAACATAGGGTCAAAATACTGTTGTTGGTGATTCTGAAGCCAAATCAAAGATTTCCAAAAAACTCACCTTGGCGGTCTGCTCACGTTTTGTCCGGATAATTTAAAACATGAATCATCGTTGAACCTTAAAAACTCAGGGAGGAGTTACATTTTGAAAAAAATAATTCCGTCACTTTTGTAAGCACGTTTCTGATTGGACGAGCCATTCGTTAATTTGGATTGTTTTTAGGATGCAAGATTTTTGTTTAAATATATCAAAGAGACGTAAAAGTTGGTCCGACGATGTGTACTTTTGCGATAATTGGGTATTAAAAACCATTAAAATGCGACGACCACCCCCTTATACATGCAAAATGTTAAATTTTATAAAAAAAAGAGACGATATGTGAGGTGACCACAGTTGTTGTCATTTGAAATTAAACGAATTTGGAAAAAAATCTCAAACTCTGATAATCGTCAAAAAACCTATTATTTTCTAGTTTTCGGCCACCAATTTTCAGTGCCGTGAAATTATTACGAATTTAGCTTTTCTTTGCGTATTTTATAAGTGAAATTTTATTGGTAATTTAAAATTTTCCTGATTTTCAATAACAAATCTCAGTTTTTCCCTAGTCGTGCTCAAAGTTTAAAGTGGATTTAAAATTTATTTCAAAACTATGCTGAATTTTTACATCACATTTATTGAAGGATTCAAGGACAATTGAAAAATATAATTTTTCTATTATCTCATATCCCTTAATTACACTTTGGTTAGAATGCGTAGCCTCGACGATTTTGCTAGCAAATTCTTCTATTTGGCTACGCACTCTAACCAAAGTGTAATAAAGGACTTTCTTGGCAAGATGCAATTTCTAAATAACCAATCGATTAAAAATTATTTGAATTACTAAAGTTGCGTTAAAACCATTTTTGAGACCATTCTAAAATTATCAAAAATGGTTGCAAAAAATTCCAACGAGTACCCACTTGCCATGAAATGAAGAGAACAAATACATTTTGTCTAATATACCTATTAAACCTCAAAGTAGAGAAAAAGTAGCTGATAGTCTTTTTCGCTATCAAATTTCACTTTTTTTGCATGTTCTTCAAGTTTTTCCAAACAAATGTCAAATTAACTTATTTGAAAATGACCTTTTTTCAAATTTTTTTGTTTTGTTCAAGAAAATTATCAAATTAACTTTTTTTTATAAATCATACTTTATCAAAGACTATTAACTTCGAGAAAGATATGATATCATTTTTCTGGCCTTTTACTATTTGAGCTTTTCACTGCCAACCCATTTGAAGTTTTCAACTTTGGCTGTTTACAATTTAGGTCGTAGGATTTAAGGGTATCCCGGTTCCTACATTTTCGGGCTAGTTATTATGCCATAAAAATGCACCAAATCAATTTTTATGTTTGAACGCAAAAACCCAAATGACAACAAAAATTTTTCGAAAATTTGCGTTTTTTCGTTTTTTCTAATAGTATTTTCTCAGAATTATGTTGAAAAATAACGTTTGTGTCAATTTGACCATAAGACTTCAAAATTTTCGTCATGCCGTAAGCCAACTTTTCTTTCAGTGTGTTACTCAGCTTTCTTTTGAGCCTACTTTGAAAAACGAAGCACTTTTTTTTTCCGAAAATTTTTCACGTGCCTTGAAAAATTCATATTTTGAGATTTGGGTCGAAATAAAAAAAACGCTTCCACAGAAGTTTTATGTGTTTGAGCTTCCTTGTGCAAAATTTGAGTGAATTTTGAAATATAATTCGGAGGAGATAGAATTTTCGATAGAAAATGTCAAAAAACGATGTCTATCGGATATTCTGAAAAACTAAAGCACTTATCGAAAAACGCTTCCAGCGAGAATTTTTTATACTAATTATGTAGGTTATGTTAAAATTAAGGGTTATTTTAAAATATAACTTCAGAGGAGATAAAATTTCAATTTTGGCTTGGGTCTCCCTGTTTCGCTAATGTGTCTGGGGGTGTATTCATGCGAAAAAAGTTTTGACACATGTTTTTGACAAGATGAAGGCTAGTTTTACAAACTGGCTAATCTGAATAATATCCTTGAAGCCGTGTTTGGCTAATATTTTATCGAGAATATGTCAAACTAGGGACCGGGATACCCTTAAGTTCAACCGTGATGAAAACCCAAATTTTTATTTTTTTTGCATTTCGATCCGACTTCACTCGCGTATTCGGTCAAACTCACTGATTTATGAATTTCAAGTTATTTTGCGGGATTTTGAAAGGATTTTTGTCATAGTGCGGATAAATATTTTTTTTAATTCTTGTTAATTATATGATCGTAAGGGCCTCGGTGCATTTTGACAGATATGGATATAGGCTCTTGATGACAAACTTTTTACTGGGTTTATATGATTCTTCTCAATATACCATCAAAGTAATGTTTCTTGATCCAGGCAACTTTTGTCCAGGCAACTACAGAATTTTTGAATTATTGCTTTTAAAGAAAATTTTGTTGAAAAATGAGTCCCAGATCGGCCGAAGGCCGATAAAAGAGGATTTTATGTTTTAAATTTAGATTTGTTAAATAATGAGCCCCAAATCGGCCGTAGGCCGATAAAAAGAGATCTTATGTTTTTGATTAATTTTTTTAGAAAATGAACCCCAAATCGGCCGAAGGCCGATAAAGGGGGATATTATATTTTTTATTTAATTTTGTCCAAAAATGAGTCCAAAATCGGCCGAATAAAAGGGGATTTTTATTTAATTTTTTTGAAAAATGAGCCCCAAATCGGCCAAAGGCCGATAAAGGGGAATATGATATTTATGAAAAGTCAGTTAAACTGATGATTAATTTCTTGGATCCTGATTGGTTTAAATTTGAACCAATCCGAATTCAGCTTTGCTTATTTTTTATACAAAAAAAGTTAATTTTCGTCATCACTGTAAAATTCTACGCAAAAGGTAGTTTTTGAAAATGTTCGATCTCAAAATTTTGCTTGACTGCGGACACCCTATCCGACACCACTCGCATATCCGGTAACACTCACTGATTAATCAATTTCAAGTTACTTCGCGGATTTTTTAAGGGTTTTAAACCATATTTCGGATCAATAAATTTTCTCTTAATTTTTTTATATACGACCTAAATTGTAAACGACCTTTGGAATCTCACGCAAAAATACCAACCTGCAAATGTTTTTTACTTGCGATATGTTTTTTAGATATACAGTGTGTTTTTTTAAGGGGTAAAGAATATCAAGTGTTCGATATGGTCTTTATTTTTTAGCGAATTCTCTCGAATTTTTTACTTTTTGTTCCCTCGAAAAAACTGCGTTTATTTTCTTCCGATGTTATTTATTTTGAAGCATTCAAATTGTACAAATAAATTGTTTTTGATAGGATTTCATCTAGCACAGAAGAAGTTTTATTTTTACTTGCATAATCCGATGCTGTGTATAAATGTGGATGCTTAATTTTGATAAGTTCTCCATATGCTCTGAGCACAACTTTCTTGAACTGAACTAAGCCAAAATTTTTCTTCTTAAATCTGTTTCGAAATTCCACAAGTTTACCGTGAGTCGTTTTTGTGTTATTAATTGATATCAAAAGGTCATGGTTCGCCTCTTGCGCTAGTAAAGAGATCAAACCGTCATCTTTTTTGTCATCTTCCAATTCCTTAACAGATTTTTAGTTTCAGCCAATTTAATATTTTGTTGAGAAATTAAGGTAAAAATGATAATTTTATTACCTCCGAATGTTTTGTCAATTGATTAATAACACAACATTGACTTTGAAATGCATCTCCCAAATTTGCTTCTGCCCGAGTTTGTTTCCTGCTTTTCATTGCCTGCAGAACTATCGTATCCAATGATGGGTGTGAAGACAGATACTCCGATAACTTATTGAATTTAGCAATCGCCATTTCCGCCACATGAGCCAATGACATATTCACGAACCGTAACTTAATTAGATGATTAATACAAAAGTTTAAAACTTCTTTATACAGGACGAGGTCTGAGCGGAAATTTTTGCCAGACTTTTAAACGGACGAGTTCTGAGCAGAAATTTCTGCAAAACTTTTAAACGGACGAGTTATGAGCAGATTTGTCTGCCAAACTTTTAAACGGACAGTTTGAAAACTCAAACTATCCGTTTAAACGCACTCCACTGTAACAGATTTTATTTGAAGATGTTATTTCTCGAAATCAAAAAATAAATATTTAAAAATCACCTCGATGTGCTTGAAGATCGAAAAGTACCTCTCAGCAACAGCGTTGTTAGGAATAACCAATTGTGTTGATTCTTCCGCCGTAACGTTCTTATAAGCTTCTGTCATTTTCTTTAGTTTCGAAGCATAAGCACACAATGTTTTCTTCAATTGTTCCCTCTCCGAAACACGTTCTGTTTCTGTGAGTTTGCTTCTAAACTTTTCATAAAGGTCGATACAAGCATGATCCGCTGTCTTTTTTGTATTTGCTCTCACAATATGTAATGGGTCAACCGAATCATCTTCAAGAGTATCTAATATATCTTGAAATCGTCTTAAAACATTTCCAAACTCTCCCCTTGATTGTATTTGTGACGCAATGACAAAAAAATCATTGAGTAGCGGATAAATTATGGCCACCTGCCCAAGTCCTTGTATCAAATTTTTCCCGCCAGCTAAAAACATTTTTTTTAATTCTTTTGCGCCATCTGAAGATTGAGCATTGTCGATCACACATTGAAACAGTTCATACTCTTCAAAAATAATTCTACTATTTATTAAATCATAAGCCCATCTTGTTAGGTTTTTTATACGATATTTTATGTTAAGGTAGTTCGTTTAAAGTCACATTAGTGTAATAATCTTAATATTTTTATACTACAGGTGGTATATATAGCGTGTTCACCATTCGATTTTGGGTCAAAATTAACCAGTTTGTGCCAAATTTTATTGCGCGTTTTGTGGTGAGTTTTTTTTTTCAAAAATCGATATTTTCGAGAAAAATGATAGTTTATTCTTAAAAATCGCATTTTTTACTAAAATAGACGGTTTTTTGTATCCTTAACTCGACAAAAGACGCCCAAAAAAAATTATATTTCATTCCACAGATATCAACCACGGTGAATGCGATCAAGCTAAATTCAGGTGCGTGCCAGTAGGTGCCGCGCGAGAAAAATTTTTTTTGAAAGTTGGGATTAGTTTTTCCAGTTATTTCAAAAATTGGTAGCGAGAACATAATAAAAGAAATATTTGTGCGGGCGTTTCAGCCAATTTTAAAAATTAAAAAAAATAATTCAAAAATATTTCCGGTCCTAATTTGACAGATTCTTGATAAAATATTAGCGAAACACGGCCTCTCAAGCGATAATATACAAGCCAGTTTGTAAAACTAGCCTTCATCTTGCGAAGAACATGTGTCAAAACTTTTTTGCATGAATACACTCCCAGATACATTAGCGAAACAGGGAGACCTCAACCAAAACGTAAATTTTATCTCCTCTGAGGTTCTATTTTGAAATAAACCTTAACTTTAACATAGCCTGTATAATTAGTATAAAAATCTTCTGTGGAAGCGTTTTTGTCGATAAGTGATTAATTTTTTCTGGAATATGCGATAGACCATCGTTTTTTAGATTTTCCCTCGGAAATTCTATCTTCTCTGAGGTTAGATTTAAAAATTCACTCAAATTTTCGAAAAAGGAAGCTCAGGCCAAATTAAACATTCTGTGTAGCCATTTTTTTCAATTTCGACCCAAAACTCAAAATATGAATTTTTTAAGGTCACGTGAAAAAATTTTCGGAAAAAAAAGTGCTTCGATTTTCTCGAAAGTAAGCTCAAAAGAAAGCTGGAAAAACACTGAACAGAAAGTTGTCTTACGACAAGCTGACATTTTGAAGTTTTGGGGGTCAAATTGGAACAAACTTTATTTTTCCACTTAATTTTGAAAAAAATACTCAGAAAAAATCGAAAACATTCCAAAATTTCGATTTTTTTTTGTTTTTATTTTGGTTGTTTTGTGCTTTCAAAACATAAACGATTGATTTGGTGCATTTTTATGACATAATAACTGCAGAAAATGAAGGGACCTTAAATGCTCGCAATAAAAATTTCGTACCAATAAACTGGTACTAACTAAGTTCAACAAGGCGGTTAATTTGATAATAAAATATTTTCTGTCGGATCAAACGGGCATCCCTTTTTTTCACTTTTACTTTTTTTTTCTCGAAAAATCGAGGTTTGGGAGCCAAAAATGCAAATTTTTTTTCCAAAAAGTGTGTTACTTTCATTAATAAGTGACGTTGACTCAAAAACGACCGATTTGGCATCTGTTTTATATTAATACAATACTGAAAAAAGAAAAATCGCCCACCAAAATTTTTATTCATAATTTTTTTTTTCATTTTGCAATTTATTATTCACTCCCAAGAAGTTTCGGAACAATTTACCCATTATTTTTATAAGTCGAAATTCATGGTGGACACGCTAGGTATACAGTATGTGTTTTTCTACTTGCGAAATAAAAATTGTCATTTAGGTAATTACGGCCAATTGAAAATGGTAAATAGGTGGATTTTATCTTGAAAGCCAAGCTTTAGCCGATTTCAAGGGTTTGAAAATATAATCCACCATTTTTACCATTTTTTATTGGCCGTAATTACCTAAATTACAATTTTCATTTCGCAAGTTAAAAAAACACATACTGTATATTGCCGAAAGTTTGTTTGTCAAAAAATTTCAGTGCATTATAATGGGAAAACAGCATATAAAAAAAACATTCCTGATTCCATGCTTTCTTTTCAATACCCCACCATGATAAACTTCCCTGAATTCTTCGTTGCTATCGGTGATTTTCTTTATTTCCCGCCTCCAAAGTTTTTCGATCGAGTCAGGTTGATATCCTGCATTTTTCCGAGAACCAGCAATACTAGATATCTTATCAAGAACTTTCCGGAGAACCTGAGGTTGAGATGATATAATCGAACGTTCGGCGGCATACGAAGAGTGTTGGCTACATCCGTATGCTTTTCTTTGAGGTACAACTGGGCTGACTTTTTCGAATTCCTCCAAAATAAACTTATTTGTCGATGACTGTTCAGGTGAGCTATCAGAACTAACACACGCAATCTTTTGAACAACAGCTTCATAATATGATCCAAAACAGTGTTTCATTTGAGCCACGACCTTTCTCATAACTTTTTCAGATTTTTTTTCGGTGTCCGCTTTTGCTTCAAATCTGAATGCTGAAAAAATCACTTTATTGCAATTTTCGTTAGAGAATCCCAAACAATAGACACATTGACCCCGTATTGTTGGCGTTTCATCCATGAAGAGGACCAGGAACTCAGATTCTTCAACAAATTTCATTGATTGCTTCAAATTAAGATAAAAAAACGCGTCTCGAAGTTCCCGAAACCAACTTTCACTGGGTATGTCACATTCTTGCCAGAGTCCTAAATCTTTGAAGGACTGCAGAATGACTGGGATCGATCTTGCACTAATGCAGACATCTGCCAGCCAGTGTAGAGCCAACGTGACCAATTTGGGCGAATAAGTCTTGATGCAACCTTTTTGAAGAGTTGGATCCATAATATTATCAATTACTTCATCACGGAAGGGTTCTTCAGTTATAATTGGTTCTCGATCGATATATCTTTCCAGCTTTTGGATCGCTTTTTCATCTTGAATACTTTGAGATTCCAAGACTAGATTACGTTCAATCAACTCTCGATTTCGTTCTTCAAGTTGCAAGCAGTTTTGGCAGCCAGTCGTGCTTCTTGTACATTGGCGGTCCCGGGATATTATCAAATTTTGATCAATTTCATTGTGCTGACGTTTTCGGCGTTTAATTGGCGTTCCAGCAACATAATGGACGAACTTCAACTTCAAAGTAGATACTTTTTCGGAAATAATATCAGGCAAGGAAGAAAACAGCACTTTCAAATTTGTTTTTCGGCAGTTGAAAATTTGTTTTTGTGCAGAGCTGTCATCACCTTTCATTAGACTATCTTCGTGAGCTGAATAAAAACTATTGGTACAATTTTTTTCGTTTGAACACTCGAAGTTCACTTGTGGGCAATTTTTGATTGCTTAAATTCACTATTATAATAATTCAATTTTTCATGGGATACTTGAAGTTGAAAATTCACTTCCGAAAAAAATATCTGCCCCTAGATATTAATAAATTTTTTTTTAACTTTTATGCATGCACAAAACACTTTCCTAAAAACTGGCTAATCTCACATTTGTATTTATGTCTAGTTCAAAATAATTTTTCAGGAAGTAAAACATAGGCGAAAAATCTTATAAATCAAACTCCGTAATACTAGAACCAACATTAGAAAAAAATTCCAATTATTTTTTGGAAACCAAATCAAATTTCTTAATAATGTGTTTGAAGAAAAGATTCTACGATCCCGTTTTTTGCCTTTTTGAATGATTTTAGGTATGCTTGAGCCACAATTGTGGCTCTGTGCTCACAAGGGTTAATTATGATTTTTTTTTAATTTAGATATCAATAAATGGATTCAAAATTTTTCATATTTTCATAGTTTTTCCGAGAAAGTTGAATGATGTTGGTAACAAAGTCTACTACCAACTTAATTATCAAAAACACGTTTTTTCGGGTTATTTTTAGTAATTTTATCAACATGATCTTTTAAAATAACGGTTGCTTTAATATAAATACTGAGAATCAAAGTAACGCTTCAACGCAAGCCTTATTTGAAATTGAATTCGGTGGACAGGACGGCTTATATAATGTCATGATTTTTAAAAGAGCATATTAAAAAAAGTGTGTGTTCATTTACTCGAAAAGTGAAGTATTTTTGGAGCACTTTCAGTTGATATATTTAAAACTGCGGGTTTGAAAACTGAGATTTATTACAAATTTACCTTCTTGAAAAATGTGTTCGATTGAATCCATCAGACGTTTATTCCATGGTCTTTGGGGCCCAAGTCGATGAGAACCTTTATCTACATCGTTCCAGAACTCATTCAGGTCGAAATCAGGGGAATTTCGCACAAGATGAAAATCAAACTCGTGAATTCGGGACTCGTACATTCTTTTAAATATTCATTAAATTTTTATTATTAACTTATCATGACAATTAAATATGTTTTCAGATATGACACAAACTGGTGACTAAATAAGTTCAATATATTCATGAAAGAATCACGTTTTATAAAAAAATATTTGAAGACACGACATAAAAATTCGCAACTATCATGTTTCTGAAAACGGGATTATAAACAATCGCCAAATTCTTAACCGTTCTCGCGCAAGAGCAAAAAACATTTTTTCATTTACGACAGTAAGCAAAAATTTCAATATTTTCCTTGAAAAATTTTTATTTTTTATTATTTTTAAAATTTATATAACAAAACAGGCCACGTTGAGATCAGAAATCGTGAAATTAAGTTGACAAAATTACTATTTTAAAAGATATGGGTACGATTTGCTAGAAACGATATTAGCAACTGTGGTCTGATTTTGAACAGAAACGGTGCTAGAGATCAAAAAATAATTTTGATGAAAAAGTTTAATTTTTTTCTAGTATCCGCTGTGATCATAATCAAACCATAATTGCTAATATAGTTTCCAGCAAACCGTACACAAGGAATACTTTGGTCTATTGAATTGTCTAATTCTCCTTTTCATATTCAAAATTTTCGATTTCGCGCACTTTTTTGACGATTTACAGCCACATTTGAAAATTCCTTACAACATCTTGCTCACTACCCCTTGGGCTTGTTACATTCCGAAAATGACGTTGTTTTGAAATAAGGCGAAAAAGAAATGGGACTTTCAAAAAAAAAATTTTGCTCGCGGTTAACTCAATTTACCGGTTGGTCGAACATGCTATGAAAAAAGTCAGAAGTAAAATGTCTTCCAGAGATAACGAACTACTATTCCTAATATTTTTATCAGATTGTTCTGAAGGAATAAAAAGTTATGAGCTTTCGAAAAAGCCTTTCCAGCCTTATGGTAATACTAGTAAGAGCCAGGGTTGACTCGTAGACTCCGACAACATTTCCGGCAAGTAGTGACCATTCGCCATTTAATCGCATTTTATGAGGCTTAATCATTAATGAAAAGATCAGTTATAAAGTTATGGGTTAATTTCAAGACAAAATGACGTTTGTGCGTTTTTTTCGAAAATTTTTACTGTATTACAGAAGTAATTTTTTGCAAAAAAAATTCTGAATCCTCAAATACAACCTTAAGCGTAATCAGAAAAAAAATCTAAGATTTTTTATCACTACACCAAAGCCCAAAAATGATCACGTGACCTTCAAATTTAGAAATAAGGTTTTGGTTCAAGTACACAAATAGTACTCGAATTACGCCGAACAAATTTTGGGCTAATAAACACCATACTTTAAGAGATTTGAACATAATGATTTTTTCCAAAAGGGGCACGTGATCTTTTTTTTTCAAAAAATAAGGATTTATTTATGATATATTTCAAACCTTATTTTTGAATTATTTTGTCACGTGATTTTATGCGGACTTTGGTGTCTTGAGAAAAAAGTCTTTGAAATATTAGCAACTTTTGGTCAATTATGTACTGAAACAGCGCCAGAGAGCAAAAACCCCCCTGTGAAATGTGACCATTTTTTATCTTTAATGACTTTTAAGTACATAACTGACCCATAGTTGCTAACATTTTCATGAGAAAGTCGACCCTGCCAATTATTATGGTGGTACTTTGAAGTTTATACGATGAACTTGAAATTGACCTTGACCTTGAACGAGAAAAAAATATTCCACAATAATTTAAGAGTCATTTCACTAGAGAATTTTATGTAAAAAATAAAATTATTTTTGAACAGAGCGATAGCAAATTATTAGAAGTTTAATAAAAGGTAGTTTCAAATATGAATAAAGTTTTATTTCATCTTATTATTGCACTTTTAAGTGTAACTGGAGGTAATTTTCGCAACTTTATTTTTCTTATCCTCATTAAATGCCTTTCAATTTGATTATTTTTTTTTTCGTTTTTTTAATTGTATCGCAAATTGGCTGAATATTATTTAAAGCTAATAAAAAATGTATGTTAATAATGAAACTTTGCTTATATGGCTCGATTAAAATAATGGTCACACCTTGCCGGAAATCGAGTCTGGGTACAGAGCAACTTCTAAAGTCTACAAGTTAAAGTCAAAGTGATGGATGCCAAAACGGCAAAGATAAGTCAGGGTTAAATTTTAAACAGAAATTTTATTGATTTGTTTGAGAATATCAGTGAAATTTTTTTTGAAATAATTTAAGCCTGGAATCGTTTTTATATGAATCTGATCTTTATCAAATTCTTCAGTTCCAACCTCGATCAAAATTGAAGTTTTGAAATATTCTTTTATCTGAATTAAATAGTTATATATGAAAAACTGAAGGTCTGAGAGTTAACCCTCCGCGGCATATCTATTACGGGACCCTGCGCTCACTTTTTCAGTCAACAATTTTATATAATTCGGCTTTTGAAAATGACTAATCTGATTAAGTTTTTCGATAGCCCAAACTGAGCACAAATATCCAGTGAAGAATACAATAATAGTTAATTGGTCAGAATCGAACCATGTGGTACTCTTTTACCATATTTGCCTTAATATTGTAATAATAATCGAATAATTTCATTAGATCGAGAAAAAGATTTTTTTCCAAAAAACATGATTTTTTCATGAATATTTTGAACTCATTCATAAATATTTTTTTATTCTCGAAAAATTAAGTCAACCAGACATAAGTATTGAGGAGAACAGATCACTTCGCACTTATTAAGATAAACTAACATTTTCAAACATTTTTTCTAAAATTTAACATAAAATGTCTATAATATGATTTTTTTTTCAAAAATTCAACTTTTTAACTTGATCGTCAAGGAAAAATTGTAAGTTGATCTCATAAGAGTTTGCTCAAAACAACGCTCAAAAAATAGTCTCCTGAACGACTATTGTGGCTTGACGGAACTTTTTATATATGATTCGGAGGGTTAAGGAGGTGATGTTAGTGGTTTTTGACTTTTTGAAGGCTTAGTACGGCTAAATTAATGACGTTTTGACATTTCTAATCTATACATATAACAGATCTTTCTTTGATTTCGCGATTTGGGATTTTTTAAATGCAGTTTTTTGTGACATTTAGTCAGATTTTTGTCTTTTGCGATAGCTCGAAAAACAGGTCTTATCAACTTAAACTCAAAAAACACAGACAAATCTCGAAATTTTCTAATATAAGTTCTAGGATCCGTATTTCTAAGATAAAAAAGCTGAGGGAGCCGTGTTTTACCGCGGTTAAACAGATGGTTAGTTGAAGTGGTAACACACTGTAAAATGGAATCGTGAGATCAAAGATAGATCTCTCATATGATAAGATGAAAAATTTTCCGCCGTCATCCGTTTAGCCGTACCAAGTTGATCAAATTCAGAAAAAAAGTTATATTAACCCAATAATCCAATTCATTAAATTCTTGTATTCGTTTATGTTCATTTCCGTTTCTATATAGTTGAACAAAAATTGGTCTTATCGCGAAGCATCGGCATTGCGGCAATAATTCTCGAATACAGCAACGTAAATTTTTGGACAAACGTCTTGGCGATTGATTTCGAAAAGTTTTTTGTTGGCATTTTAAACTTAATAGATTTTTCAAGGTCGATTTCCAGAAGAAAAATTTGACTTAAAATCATTCAGAACAGAAAAAACGAGATCGAGGACTATTTTCTTTGAAACACATTACAAAGAATTTTCAATCTGCTTTTATCGGAAAAATGAACAATATTTATCAAAACCCATCAAATTTTTGCTAAATATCAAGCATCCTTATCAATAATCATACTCAAAACAATCAGTTAGCAAACATCAGTGGGATTACAATACGCGCTACAAGGATAGTTAACGTTTTTGAGATGAAGTTCCGTTGGGAAAAAGATATTTGTGATGAAAATGTTTGTTTTTCCCAATAAAAGCAGATTATCATAATGGTTTCTATGATTTTCAAGTAAATATGGTAATGAAGCACATTCATGGACAATTTTGATTGCTTTAATTCACTTTTATAATGATCATTTTTTTCATGAAATACTTGAAGTTGAAAATTTAGAAATTTCACTTCCGAAAAAAATGTATGGTCTGAGGTCCAATTATTATTCATTTTTTATAAATTTTTCTTTCAGAAGTGAAACATAGGCGAAATATCCAGATAAATCAACCCTCGTAATACTGGAACCAAACAATAAAAAATCAGTTATTTTTTTCGAACCGAATCAAAATTTTTTAACATGTGTTTGAAAAAAAATATTTAACGTTCCTGTTTTTTTGCCTTTTTGAATGATTTTAGGTATGCTGTAGCCACAATTGTGCTCGCAAGGCATTGGCGGAACTTTTTTTATATCCTCATAATGGTCAAATAAGCCAAAACTAAGAACAAACTAAAATCTTTTCCTGTTATTTAAACCCACTCCAAAAATAAACACTCCTTTAAAATGGAGCATACAGTCAGTTTTACAATGAAAACATTTTGTTTCGATAATAAATTTATTTTGGATTCCATTATCCAAATCTGTTCTTGTTCTTCTAACAACTTGGCCACAATAAAGCAATTCAATCAGTTCCAAAATATCAATTCCTTTAAAACTTGATTGAATAATTTGAAACCTTAAACTGTCATTTACGATAAGGGGCGATATTATATTTAAAATTTAATTTTGTTGGAAAATGAGCCCCAAATCGGCTCAGAACAGATTTTAGGTTTTTTATTTATTTCTGAAAGAAAATTAACAAATAATTTGGAGCTTATTTTTCATGAAAATTAAATAATAAACATAAAATCCACTTTTATCGACCTTCGGCCGATTCGGGGCTCATTTTTCAACAAATTAAAATTGAAAACCTTTAATCCTCTTCTATCGGCCTTCGGCCGATTTGGGACTCATTTTTTCACAAATTTGAATCGAAAACATAAAATCCTCTTTTTATCGGCCTTCGGCCGATTCGGGGCTCATTTTTTAACAAGTTTAAGTCAATAACATAAAATCCTCTTCTATCGGCCTTCGGCCGATTCGGGGCTCATTTTTTAAAAAGTTCAAGTCAATAACATAAAATCCCCTTTCTATCGGCCTTCGGCCGATTTAAGGCTCATTATTTAACAAGTTTGAGTCAATAACATAAAATTCACTTTTATCGGCCTTCGGCCGATTTGGGGCTCATTTTTCAACAAAATTAAATTCTAAATATGATATCTCTCTTTATCGGCCCTCGGCCGATTCGGGGCTCATTTTTCAACAAAATAAAATTAAAAACATAAACTCCCCCCCTTTCATCGGCCTCCGGCCGATTCGGGGCTCATTTTTCAACAAATTAAAATTGAAAACCTTGAATCCCCTTCTATCGGCCTTCGGCCGATTTCGGGCTCATTTTTTCACACATTTGAATCGAAAACATAAAATCCCGTTTTTATCGGCTTTCGGCCGATTCGGAGCCCATTTTTACGCAAGTTTAAGTCAATCACATAAAATCCGCTTTTATCGGCCTTCGGCCGATTCGGGGCTCATTTTTCAACAAATTAAAATTAAAAACCTTTATATCCCCTTCTATCGGCCTTCGGCCGATTTGAGGCCCATTTTGTCTCAAATTTGAATCGAAAACATAAAATCCCCTTTTTATCGGCCTTCGGCCGATTCGGGGCTCATTTTTCAACAAAATAAAATTAAAAACATAAAACCCCCCCCCCTTTTATCGGCCTTCGGCCGATTCTGGGCTCATTCAATAACAAGTTCAAATCGAAAACATTAAATCCCCTTTTATCGGCCTTCGGCCGATTCGGCATTCATTTTTCTACAAATTAAAATAGAAAACATAAAATCCCCTTTTATCGGCCTTCGGCCGATTTGGGGCTCATTTTTCAACAAATCAAAATTGAAAACCTTAAGTCGGCTTCTTTCGGCTTACGGTCGATTTGGGGCTCATTTTTTCACAAATTTGAATCAAAAATTAGCTTTCAATTAACTTTCCTGAGAAACTGGTTATTGAAAATCCTTTAAAAGATTTTCTTGATTTTCCAAAAACTTTCAACTTAAAAGGATATAATCTGACGTTTAATTTATGTCGATTTGAAATTCGAAATTATTAAATAAAAAGCAAAAAGTGCAATTATGCCTATGTCAATTTCTTCCAATCCTGAGAATCTCCTATGACAACATTACCCATATCACCAAAGCATGGTCGAATCCAAAAGTATGGTTTGTCATATCTTCTTTCTAAGCCTTTACCATCTTTTCCTCCCATAAACCATTTACTGTGTCCGCCACCCTCTTTGATTGAAATTTTCTCTTCTTTGTCTACGCAATATAAGTTAAGAGTAATAAAAACGAGTAGGCGTTCAAAATAAAGCAAATAGGGCAATCATTTTTTTTAAATCTTAGTAGATCTTGAAAAAGAGAGAAATTTTGACGACCCCAATATCAAGAACTCTTGTCGAGAATTATACTCAAGACATTCCATCAACGTGATTTCAACACGCCTTTAAGAGATAGCCCTCATTTTCAAGATCCACTTTGGTTGGAAAAAGTATATCAAAATCGTGACCACTGTGAATTATTAATTTTTTTATCGTGAAATATAGAAATCATTTATTTAAAAAACGATTTTTAAAGTCTCAAATTAACCTTTGGATGAAAATGAGGCTACTGGTGGTTCTATTATTTTTGCCATTAATGGTTTTCTTTCTTTAGTAGGCTTTTCTCTTCCTTGAGTTGAGATTGAAGAAGTTGATGCACTTTTTTCAAGAGATGCTTTTTCAGTCGTAACCGAACTTGCTGGAACCAAACTAATCGGCGTCATTTCTGAAAGTTCTGTTGAAGATGAATTTTATCAAAATGACTAAATTGCTTTTCAGCGCCTTAAAACCTATTCTTGTAAAAACAATGTAAGTGTTTTAACTTCGACATTATGATTTGTTAAAATTTGAACAAATCAGGATCGATTATTTTTATAGAATTGTTAGTATGACTTAGTAACTGATAGCTTATATATAGATTATGCAAGAAACTGTATATACAGGGTGTAAGATTTTTTCTTTCTTCTTTCCAAATTGCATAAATTTGAATTCCGCCGTTTTGATTTGTTGAATCTGAGAAAGACGTAGGTTTTTGCCAAAATTAAACGTTCTCATTAGCGGATAGCAATTTATGCAATTTTGAAAAAAGAAGGTAAAAATTTTACACCCTGTATATAGATACAGCCAAAATAAAGTCAACTACTTTTTGAGCTTACCAAGATTCAAACATGGAGGTGTTCTTGGTAGAATATGCAATACTCGATAGATTACTTTATCAGATTCAGGAAGCCAGGAGTTTTTTGAAAGATCTATGACCAATCGTTTTGGTTCAGAAATAGGAGGGATACAACCACACTTTGAGCCATTAATTCTGTTTCTTATATGTAACATGTCCACTATTCGACTGTTTAAAAGTCCTAATATATTAAGAAAGAAACATCAAGTTGACCACCCTGTAAAACCTGTTTTGAGGGCTTCTTGTGAGTTATAACGCGAGCCTTTGGTAATTTTGGCCAATTTTTCAGCCAACATTTTTAGATATATCTGATTTTGAAAACGCCTAATCTGATTAATTTCTTAAATAGCTCAAACTTAAGATAGCAGAAATACTAAGAGAAGAACTAATTAGAAAAATGGTCCGAATCAGACCATTGTTTCTATAAAAAAACGATTATTTGACAAGTTCAGTTATCACAGTAAAATAAAAAGCAGATGGTCCGATTCAGACCAATTTTTTCAATTATATTATTTGCTGGATATTTGTGCTTCGTACGGCTAGACAGATACAGACTGGAAGTTTCTGAAACATATCATAGAAAGATCTATTCTTGATCTCGAGATTGCATTTGACAGTTAAGTACCAGTCACACCAACCAATTGGTTAACCGCGGTTAAACACGAGTCCCTCAGCTTTTTTCAAAGAACCAAGGATTCTAGAGCTTATATCGAAAAAATTTGAGATTTGGTGAGAATATGGAAAATTGTCTAAATTTTAGTGGCTTAGTTCTATTTTTTTCAATTTTTGTCTCAGAGTGCTAGAATTCGTTCAAATGAGTCGAAAATGGGTGTTTTCGACTTTTTGATATAAGGCTTTTTCTTTGATAATGCCAGGAACGTCATTTTTGGAGTATAAGAAGCTCAAGGTGTCTCACATATCACCTTGGTTGTAGTTTTTCCAATTTCGGTCTGATTGACTGTAAATCGACTAAAAAGTGCGCGAAAACCACAATTTTGAAAATAAAACTGATAATTAGAAAATTTAAATGCTAACAAAATACTCCTTGAGTATGATTTGCTGGAACCGATATGAGCAACTATGGTCTTATTTTGAACACATACGGTGCTAGAGACAAAAACAAAATTTTGACGAAAAATTTAAATTTTTTTCTAGAATCCGCTGTTGTTAAAACCAGACCATAGTTGCTAATATCTTAAGCAAATCTTTCCCAAAGACATTTTTGATGGCAATTAAATTTTTCAATCATCACTCTTATTTTCAAAATTGTGATTTTCGTGCATTTTTTTTGTCTATTCACTGCCAATCAGACAAAAATTGGAACCAATTCTAGCGCACTGAGACAAAAATCTTAAAAATAGAACAAAGCCACTAAAATTCAGACACTTTCCGGGAGTTTCACAAAATCTTAATTTTTCCAAAATAAAACCTAGGATCCTTTATTAATTGAAAAAGACCAGGGGTCTCGTGTTTAACCGCGGTCAACCTAGTGGTTTGTTGTTGGAGACGCCTCTCAGTTATAATTTTTGTGTCAAATCTAATAAGTGTCTGAAATTCCATAAAAACTGCCTCAAATTCATTTCATATCAATTTTATATATAAAGGCTTGATGATAATCAAGCTCCTATTAAGATGACCGCCAACTTAAGGAGGGAGTGGACATGTTCCTGATATGCCCACAATCGTCGGAGCAAAATGATTTTGCGTTTTTCCCAAAATTATAGTTTGCCTCATTTTCCTTATTTGATTTTGCCTTGATTTTTTTCATTATGTTCTGAGATTTTGTATTTTTTCGGCTGATAAGGAATTTGAATAAGAAGATTGGGGAAATAAGGTATTAAAAATTTCAAAATTACGTAGGTTTTTTCTGCGATATTGGCAAATTCGGGTTATTTTGCGATGAAGAGCCTTCTGTATATCCCCTATTCACACTTTTGTTAATATCCCGACCCTGATTAGGAAACGTAGTGTGTTTTTAAGCAGTAGGGCCGGGATATTAACAAAAGTGTGAATATGGGATATAATGTCATTGAAAAGCCTCAAATAACTCAAAATGATTTCTCAGTATGACTTTTCAGAGACTGATGTTACAATCACGAACAGTTCTGGCGTTTAAAAGCCATATTTGAAAAAAATCTCATCAAACCGAAATGAGGACACCTTATCAACTTGTCAGCCTACATTTTCAATTGATTCGGCTTTTGAAACGCCTGATCCAATTGAGTAATCAGATAGCGCAAACTAAGAACAAATATTTGAAAAAAATAAACCAAGAATGGCCCAAATCAGCGCATTGTTTCCAATTTTTAACAAAAACTGATAATTAAAAAAATTCCGTGATCTCAGAAAATGGTCCGATTTACAACATTGTTTTTTGATTTTGCAATGAACATTTGTGCACAGTTTCAGCTATCTTAAAATTCAATCGGATCAGTCGTTTTCATAAGCTAAATAATATGAAAAATTTGTGTTTCAAAACTGGCATCAAAGCCACAGCTAGTGCCAAAAATATAAACAGTATATGAGAAGCCCAATATCGTCGAAAGTTTTATACCAAAAAATTTCGGCGATATTGAAAAAATTGTTCAAAAAATAAATAATTTAATTAAAATCCAATACACTTTCGAAGGTCGACCCATTTGCGTTGGCTTTTTTCGAGGCGGCGGCATTTTGAACTACGCGCGGCAAAGTTGTTTTTTGCACAGCGGCGACTAATGTGATCAACGATTTATCAGCATCAACTTGTTTTCTTGACTCCTTCAAAAGAGACAGAAGTTCTTCATTTTGTTTTTTCTTCAACAATTTAGCATCTCTTCTTTTCTTTTGTTTTTCGGCCCATGCCTTCGATTGGTTTTTATGTCTGGCCATTGCTTTTTTCTAAATTGTGATTTTGAGATGAAATCGAGTGTCATTTTTTAAATAGTATGAAAATATTTATTTTGATTCATGAAAAGACGATAAGACATGTTTTTCTCAGGCAAAATTTTATAGGCTATAAATTATAGCTCAAAAAAGCCCGGCATTATTAGAAAATTATCTTATGATAAAATGCGTCCGAATCGGACCAGAGTTCTACAACGGGAGCGGGATAATCCGGGTCGAGATCGGACGGGATTGAAATTTTCACTTACGAAGTTGAAAATTTGATTGAAGTTTCGAAATTAATTACATTCGGGATCGGGATTGAGAAAAAATATATGACTCGGGACCCTGCGGGATTGAATTGAAAACTCCTCCCGTTTTAGAGCACTGAATCGGACCATATTTTTTCAAAAAAGTTAAAATTTATCATTATTTAAAAAAAATTTCACCTATTATTAAATAAAGGAAAAACTAATTGGATTGAGTTTTAAGATAGATTCGAGCGGCGGCACCAAATTTTGAAATGAAAATATATTAAGTATTTTTGCATATTTCAAATTTGCCAGCGCTCTCGCGTAAGATATATCTTAATTGCAAATCCTAGGGCAACATTAAGAAATAACGACCTATCGATTTCAGAAATCAATACAGGGCCGTTAAATTATAAAGTACCCTGTTGGCTTTGGTTAGATAAACTTTATCTGTGGAAGACCGATATTTAGACGTAATAGACGGTTATTATAGACCGTCAAATTTCTCTATTTCCTAAGTTAGTTTTTTTTTAAATGAAAAAATGTTATTTTTTTATTCATTTGGAGAAATGGTCACTTGATCGGCCAATTTTGATAAAATACTTTTTTAAAACTGACCTTATTTTTGACCTATTTATAAAATTTCATTTTTCATGGGAATTTAGAGAAGAAAAAAAGGAGCGGATAAGGGATTCGAACCTCGACCACCCGTTCTATACAGCAACACACACCACTAAGCCACCGGGCCATGGCAGAGATAGGTGTATTTATTATTTATTCCATCTGACCAGCAAACTTCCAACAATGAAAGTGAACATTGTTCTATTCATATCCATCGGTAAAATTCGACAAAATTTTAGGTTTCGAATTTCGATATTGACCCAAAAAACTTACCGATGCAAGCTGATGCGTTTATAATTTGCATTCATAGCTAAATTGTCCAAATTTTCCTAGAAAAAAAAATTGGCCTGGAGTCTCCTGGATCACCCTAAATTTTGAGTTTTGCTTCGAATGCACAAATTTTCAACTCGATTATTAAAAAAATTTCGCAATTTTTTCAAATTTTCCAAATTTTGTGACGCCAATTCTGCACAACAAATACACCCTGTGTCAAAAATTGGGTCATTTGGGCTCCACGCTGCTGACGCTAATTATAAAGCAACAGAATATTTTTAATTTGAATTAAAAAAATACATACTCTTAAAAAATGTATACTCTTATTTTAAAGAATAAGAATGAAAGACCTTAACTCCCGTATTGCCGACATATCTGGACCTGTAGTGTCTTTGCGCCATCCGTGGCGTTGCGTTTGAATTAGCATTATAACCGAAGATTCATTATAACATATATTTTTTCAATAATAATCATATTTTTAGAGAATTCTCTACAGTCTTATAAAAACAATTTGTTAAAAAAATTTATAAAAGTCATCAAATGTGAAGACGAAAACTAAAAATTCTCTCTTTTCGCCGATTCTCACAAACAAGTGCATAAATAACCAAATTTTGGGTTAATTACTTTTTAAAATTTAAAATATTAAACGTCGCCAATTTGGGTATTGCATCTGCAAGAAAAAATTTACTGTTTTTATCATCATTCTCATGTAAAATAGTCTTAAATTTTTTCGAATAATTATTTTCGTGATTTCTTCTCTCGCTTTTTTGTGCCTACGCATTCTTGTAATCAGTATTTCGGAAGTTATGACTTCTAGAAATGCTTTATTCAAACCGAAGGCCATAGTGTAATGCTATAAAGTCTTAGAAATTATTACGATTCTTTTAAGGGGTCTTTCACTGTGATTATTATTAAAAAAAACATAGTACAGTTATTTGAAAAAGTACTCAATTACGTCAAAAAAAATTTTGGTCAACTTCAAACGTTTTAAGACTTTTTTCACATTACACCAAAGTCCGAATAAAATCACGTGACGAAATAAGTCAAAAATGAGGTTTGAATATGTCATAATTAATCCTTATTTCTCGAAAAATAAGATCACGTGACGTTTTGGAAAATATTATTATGTTCAAAACTTTTGAATTAGGTTTTATTGGCCCTTAAACATTTTCAGCGTAATTTGATCACTATTTGTTTACTTGAACGCAAAACCTTATTTCTAATTTGAAAGGTCACGTGATCGATTTTTGACTTTGGCGTAATGAGAAAAAAGTCTTAGAATTTTTTTCTGATCCCGCTCAAGGCTTTTTTTGATGATTTAATTTTTTGCAAAAAATAAGTACTGTAATACAGTTAATTTTCGAAAAAAAACGCACAAACGTCAATTATTTAAATAGTTGATCGATCCCTTTGTAAATTTTAATTCATACATGATTAACGGTCCTTAATTGCGATTAAAGGCCATTGCGCCACGGATAACGCAAAGGACACTACGGGAGTTAAATATTCGTTCAGCTAGGTATTGACTCGTATTAATTATCCTCCCCTCAAAATTTAATTTAAAGGGATCTTGATTCGAATAATACATCGACTAAACATTTATAAATCATGATTCATGAACAACTTTACTATTGCCATCATAGAAACCATACAATTTTTTGGCAGTTAATTTAAATCCTGTTGTTATATTTCCTGAGTTGTCTCTAACTTATTTGATCATTGAAACTATTTGTCCATGAAAGTAAAATTGATATTAAAGTTCTATTATGAGTCGAAATGGGTCACGAGAAGCACAATTTCGCCGAGGTTCTTTACCGATTAGTGAAACTCCAAGTTTACAATCAGAAAATAACTGGTAACTTTAATATTGTTTTTGTTGAATTTCATAAATTTAAATATTTAATACATATCAAGAAAGAGATTCTTCAATTTATTGACAAGCGTGATTATGACGTCCGTGGTTTATCTAGAAATTGGAGCTTGAAAACACCCTATTTCAGAAATACGTTATTTCTAAGAGTTTCTATAACTAAAATCTTTTATAAAATTGTATCTATGTGTAGAATTGTGAGGCGAATGTTTTTGCACTAGTCTGTGATGTTCTAGAAAAAAAGTTAGAGACACTTTTGACGTTATCGCTATTATTGGAAAATTTAGTTGATTACTGAACTTTTTTTAATATTTTAATTGCCGGGCTGATTTTCTTTGTCAATACTAAACAAATAATTTTACATATTTTGAGCGACACAAATTTTTCGAAAAGAGTGGGAATAAGCCTAAAACTGACCTTTTTACCTTAAAAATATCTAAAAAATTGCCATAAAAAAGAGAGAAATAAGGTTTACTTACTCGAGGTTTACTTACGAAAAGTTCGAATTTCAAGAAATTGAAACTTTTTAAAATTTTTGAGGCTAATCCTTTTTTCAACCAGTGTCTAGTTTCGGCTTGGGGGACAACCCGGACGGCCTAAGCGTGATATTTGAAAACTTTGTGACAAGTTAAATTTTGCTAAGTTTTTAAGAACTTTTAACACCGAAAGCATATACATTCTTAAATATTTTGATTATTTGGGTACAGATAAATAAAAATCGTTTGCGTTTGACCAATGAAACCACCCGATAGTACTTCATTGACCATTATGAGCTTAAAAATAAATTCAAACGCGCACTTTAAAAAATAGGCTTACAGATTCCAATCTGAGATATACTGTGTAATCAGATCATTCTTCTGATACCAAATGTATATAAGGACTGAATCCAGGGCGTTCTATCTTCTTTTGATTTCATGAAAAAGTATCTTTAAAACGATTTCTCAGTCACAAAATTTTAACTTTCATGCCTATATATTAACAAAGGTGATATTCTGAAAGTCAAAATTAATTCCAAAATTAACTTAAAAATTCAACATACGTTCGTAGCTAGTACACGTACAGTAGAAGTGATGTAACTTGCACATCATGGGGACAGTACCGTACTGTCAGTACGTAGTAATATTTTTCTTCAAAAATTTTGAAGACCACAATATTTAAGGTCAATATGTTTTTGTTTCATTTTTTTCGGAGATTTTTATCTCATGTCGATTTTAAATTTTTTCAATAAAAGACATCACCAATAAATTTTATGGTTTTCAAAATTTTGAACATTCCAAGATAATAATCTGCAGATAATCATAAGACCATATTTTTAGTGAGATTGTTTCAATGGACGAGTGTGACTTTTCGGAGCTTGAAGTCATTATCAATGGAACGTTACCAATATTTTTAAAATTTACTGCAACCTAAAGGAATATTTTTGACGGCAGTATCACCTTGAATTTCTTTAGTTTTAAGGGTTTGTAAATTGTTGTGATTCAAAGAATCTCATATCTTTGGCATTGTTTTGAATTGATGAATGTTAAATCCCGATCCCGAGTTTGTTTATTCAATTATCGATCCCTATATCCTATACGAGGAAGGTAGATCAAAATTGCCTAGGTAAAAATACAAACCATTTGTGTGTTCAATTCAGGGATTTGATTGGTTGGTTGACCCGTCTCACTCTCGTTTGTATTTGGTTTTGTATTTTTACCTTGTAATTTTTACCTTGTAATTGGTTTGTATTTTTACCTAGGCATTTTGATCTACCTTCCTCGTAATAGGATATGCTTTTGGATCCTCCACTTTTTCACTTTTTCGCGCCTCCCACGCTACGCTTAAGGGTATCCCGGTTTTCGTACATTTTTCTGGGCAGTTGGGATTTAAATGGGTCCCAGATAAAAATGCACCAAATCAAACATTAGTTTAATGTTTTGACGCATAAAACAACGCCAAATGCAACAAAATTTTTCGAAAAAATTTTGCGTTTTTCGATTTTTAATTGTGGGTTTAACTAATTTTGGTTACCTATTTGGTTGAACCTAATTTGTTAAACTAACGCCTAGCCAATCACAGGCGCGAATTCAAAAGCGTGGTGCGGCAAACACATTTTAGGCATCGTTAAGAATCCCGGGTTCCATTTTTTTCAATCCCGATTCCGACTTTTTATTCGATCCCAAATTTTCCTGATTTAGTCTTGATCCCGTCTTGAATAATCCCGCGGAAAAAATTCAATATAATCGCATTTATTCATTGGGAGAAAGTGCGCTACCGTAAACTATATTGAAATCAATTTTTGAAAACACTGATGTGCACTGCCATTTTTGATGCAGTAATATTACGTTTTTTCTGAATGAGTCTGATAGACATTAATATAAAATGAAAGCTGTTAACGAATAAAGATATGGCACACCTTCCAACTTTGACTCTTCCATTACGGTAATCTAAAAATTATTTCGAATTTTTTGTACATCAAACTAAGCTAGGCTAAGTTAGGGTTCTATCTCAACATGTTTCCGCTTTCACTAACCACTCACGCGCGAGGGCGAGAGTGTATAATACAATATTATCTGATGAATAATTGTCATAGAATATATTTTTTGTATATCAAAAATTTCTTAATTTATCGCTGCATAAATATCGGTGCATGTATATAATAAGAACGAGTTCATGATCAATTTCACAAACTACCTTTTAAAAAGTATAAGGCCTTCACTTAGCTCTAATACTTTCAAACCGGTGATTTACTGTATATTACACTTTTTTTTTAGTCAACTTATCCAGGGAGCTCAAAATATATTACAAATGTACTCTGATAGAACTTCAATACAAGGAAAGTCATTTAATATTAATCGATTTTTTAATCTATTGCCAATGTTCAGTAGTATAGTTTGTGGAGCCTAATTGTGCAAATTTTTTGAAAAGGAGGCAGTTTAAGGAAACGCATTTTCATGAAGTATGTGATAGTTTTAAATACCATAAAGCCCTTCAACGAACGATGATGCTTACGGATGTGAACCAGCCAGTTAGAATTTCCAAAAACGCAGATTCGCAAGTATGTGATAAGAGCCAACTTTTTTAACTAAACATAAAATTAAGGAAATTTTAGAAAATGTCAAAAACTGGAACTTTCCAATATTTCGATTCGAATCGATTAGTCGCCAACCACTTGCCGATATGGGAATGCACCTCTTTGCAGAAACTGGAATTATTAAACATTATAATTTGCAAAATACAAAGCTCAGAAATTTTTTCATGATGCTAAATGAAGGTTAAGATATAACAATTTGACAAACGGTATAATGTATAGGCTTAATATCTTTCTTCCAACCAAAGTGAAGCTTGAAATCGATGGTGATCTCTATAGCGCGTGTTCGAATTCTACTAGTATTGTCTTATTGATTGTATTAACTCGTAGACTCGATTTC
>SCLH01001887.1:28738-48583 GCA_004367855.1 Oikopleura vanhoeffeni | reverse complement strand
CTTTTAGCAGCAGCAATTCATGATTATGATCACCCGGGAAAAACTAATGCTTTTCTGTCATGGAATTTTCTATTTAAATTTTCTCAAAAACAATTTATCAATGTTTTTTTCATTTAAAAAAATCAATTCCTCAGGTTGCTACGCGAGACCCACTTGCTTTGCTTTATAATGATCGGTCTGTTCTAGAAAATCATCACTTATCATATGCCTGGAAATTATTACAAAATCAAGATTTGAATTTTTTTGAAAATGTGGATTCAGAAGAAGAAAATGTTGAACATTCTTTTTCGGTTATTTCTGCTTGCAAGCTTAAAGTATCATAAACTTTCAAAGGTCAAAAATACCTTATTTACCTCCACAATCTATAATTATTTGTACAATAAAGTCCATTTTTAAGTGAGGCGAGGAGAACACGTTAAAGGGACAGCCAACCAGGGACATGCAAATTTTCCCGCAATTCTCCGCAGAATATTTCATCAAATTAATTTACTTTTAGAAGCACGTGGTTAATGAGGGGGAAAAAAAATTTATCCACGGCTTTATTTTTGATTTTGGCTTTGAACCATACAACAAAGTTATTTAACTATTTTTACGGAGAAAACCAGGATTTTTTATAAATAAAATTATTGTTCAATTATGAAAATAGTTTCCCGGTTAGCTCATAACATTATCGTTGGTTTTAGCGACAGATTTAATTTTCATCCGAGAAGTGATCCTATAGTGGGAAAGCAAAAGTTTCTGGTACGTATATTTTTCACCAGTAAGTATTAAAAAAGCCCCGAAAAAAGTTTCTATATTTTCTGAATAACAAGTGTCTTGTGTTTCGAAAAATAACGTTTTTCATTGCATTCTGACAGAACGTTTCGAAGTCGAAAGTTTACAATCAGTTGGTTCGAACAAACCATTACTCATTTGACTATTGATATCCCCGCACACGGCCACCGAGCCATATTAGATACGATTAACTTTTTGGATGATTATATTTAGATAATTAACACTTTAAGTACTAATTGAGGCTGTCGATACGACAGTTCGCACTTCACACTGTTCCCTAGAAAAAACTGTACGATTTTTGTTATAATACAATGCAAATTAAATTAAATAGAATGTAACCTTGGCTTTCTTAATCTGGTCTCCTATTCAAATTACCTTACCGGGTTTGTCTATAAAACGATAATTTCACCTCTGTAATAGTGAAATTAATGATAAACAATATGTCTGCTTTTTATATTTCCGCTCCGCTTTCTTATTGATGAGCAATTGTTGGTTGATGAGCAAATCTATGGGCGATTTGAACCCTTAACTTCTATTTCAATTATTTTTGTCTTTTACGTTCTTTTCAAAAAAAAGAAAGCCACTTTTATAGCTCTATGAGTCAAAGGGTTAATCCAAAAATTAAATACTTTTTCTGGTCTTTAATTCTTCGTTTTGCGGAAAATTTAAATTTTTTAATATTACCAAATTTATTAACATTGTAATTTTAGCTTCAAAGCAGAGGTCATTAAGAGGTACAAGAGATAGAAATACGAAGGTTTACACGATCAACTTAGTGAAGGATTTACATGAAAACTAAAAATATTTTTATCAAAATTTGAATTGATTTGGAATTAAAACTGACAGTTAAAATCAAATCCTTATTAAGAATCTAGGGCTACTCGGGAAGCAATGTTGAAAATGATGATAAAATTTTGTGATATTTCAAACCCCTCGAAAGAATGGGATATTTATAACAAATGGACTGAACTTATTTGTGAGGAATTTTATCAGCAAGGAGATCAAGAAAAGGCCATGAAATTGCCGGTGTCAACCTACATGAATCGTGACGAACCAAATGTACCATATCTTCAAGTAAGTATAACGAAGAATGAATTCAAACAGATCATGTCACTTTTTTGACAAAATTTTCATTAAAATTCGCGAGAAGCAAAATGTCCGGAAGTTTTTAATCGGAGATTTTTGGACTATTGCTAGGTTTACGCACGGTGGAATTATCGATTTTTACACCATGGTTTTTAACTGAAAGCCAAAACAAACCACTAGGTCAGAATTAAAAAACTACGAAAAAATAATCGAAAAAAAAATTTACGGTAAAATTTCATGGGGATTTTTAGGTTTCAATGCTTAAAATGAAATTTGAAGGAGTGCAAGGTCTACCTATGATTTCAATACAATTTAATCGTAAAATTCAGGTAATTTACAATCAGAAACAATAAAAAATAACTGTGACAGCCTGTGCAAGTCACACAATTTATGAGTTTAAATTTTCCAAAACCCCAACTTTGGTCAAAATTTTGGGAACAAATCGTAAAATCCGCCTACGCAATTTTTCAACTTGATATTTTTTAAAAAATTTTTATTTATTATATCCACTCTTCGTTCTAGAAAAGTTCCCGTTAATGAAAATAAGTAATAATTTATATTTGATATCGAAAACTCCAATTCAAGTAGAACTTTTAAAATAGCATTATTTGACCACCAGATGACGAAAAATATTTTTTTCAACAAATTTATATTTTCTTGCTTTTTCACTTTGGAAATCTGTTGATTTATTCTTTCGATGTTTACTGTAGATTTAAGTTCTCCCGTACAATTAAATTTCAACATAATTTCAAATATAGATTGGTTTTATTAAACATTTGGTTTCCCCATGCTTGAAGTTATTTGTTGATGCAGCAGTTATCTCAAAAAAATCTCCAATTTATATTCAGTTGAATAAGTGATGAGATAAAAATTTCACGTCTTTGTCTCTTTGTATTTAAGTTAGAAATATTACGGATTACTATTAGTATTTGCCGTTTGGTATTCTTATTTATTAATTAAGAATATTCATCCTCAGAAAACGATCTAAACAATTGGGGCCAACTTGAGCTCAAAATGACAAAGCAACCAAATCCCAAAGATCAAGACGTGCAACTCAAACCGTGGAAATTTTCGTTTTGGAACAAATCTTAATAACGTTTTGTTTGTTAGCTTTAACATATCATGAACATAAAAAATCATATTCGTATCATAAAAGCGCTTGTGACATTATTGCCTGGGAATTCAATCAAGGTATGTGTTTTCGTCTATATGGTTAAATAATAATTCTCAATTCTCAATATCATTTGGCTATTTTCGGTCGCCCTATATAAATGCGATTATTAATTTTTCAAGGGGATTAAAAAATAACAAAAGTTTTTTCATGATATTGTCATGTCTTGTTTATACGTTCACGTGATTATTTGTTAAAGTATACATGTTCGAATTTATTGTGTTCAAAAAACCGTATGAGCCGGCTGGGATAAGTCTTATTGGTAAATTTACCAACAGGTGGAATTTGATTTGTTTATTTAAAAAACCATTAAAAATTTGGAATTACTTTGCTGGCCTTTAGTAAGTTAATGCCTGTAGATGAATTACGGCTAAATGAAATATTAAACATCGAAAATAATCTGAAATATTTTATTAGAACAGGATTCCCAAGGGAGACAGATTTTTGCAAGTCACAACACTATTCAGTANTAATTTTATTAAATTAAAAAAATATTCATCTCACGAAAAGAATCTCAAACATTGGGATCCAACTGAGCCTCAAAATGACAAAGCAACCAAATCAAAGACCAAGACGTCAACGAAACCGTGGAAATTTTCGTTTTGGAAAAAATCTTAATAAATTTTGTTTTGTTAGCTTTAAATAACTCATGAACATAAAAAATCATATTCGTATCATAAAAGCGTCTTGTGAATTATTGCTGGAATTCAAATCAAGTATGTGTTTCTCGTCTATATATATGGTTAAATAATATCCCATCTCAAATATCATTTGGGGTTTTGCGATCCCTATATAAATGCATTATTTAATTTTTCCAAATGATTAAAAAATAACGAAAGTTTTCATGATTTTGATCATTTCTTGTTTATACGTTCACGTGATTATTTTTGAAGTGATACATGTTCGAACTTTACAGGGTGAGTCTTTTCGATTTTTCTGTTTCTTTACCCAGGTGGCTAGACAGAGGTTTTAAATTTCAGTCAAATTGGTGACTAATAATGTCACGTGCCTTTGTCTCCGTTTTTTCACCCATCTCCGTTTTTTTACCCATTTACCCTTTTTCGCCCATACAGAATTAAATTTGTTTATTTAAAATTTTATTTAGTTTATTAATGTGATTTAACAGTTTTACCGCTTTGCAGTTTTCTTGCATTTTCTGTGCTTATTTTGGAAGAAAAAGTCTCAAAAGTACTTTTATCCTTGAGGATAAATGTCTATAATTTGAAAAATATTGTGAGCGTATTTCATCAAATAAACTCTTGTTCAGATTAAAGTTTTATTATTTGGTTTTTCTGGCTGAAAGTCCCCTTTGATCATATACGGTTGGTGTCGACGGCAATACTAAGGGAATTTCTTTGACTAGTTTTGACGGTGACCAAGGATTTTCAAATTTTAAACTGAATCAGAAATCACCTGACCCCCCCCCCTTCAAAATTGGCATTAAAAAAATTCCATATATTTCTGATGAGTTTTTTTGACGAATCAGAAGACCGTATTTTTAAAAAATTTTGGCCATTGTTCAAAATCCTCGAAAAAAATGAATAAAATTTAATTTTATTTTTTTCCATATCTCCTATATATCGCAAGATCTGCATTTCCAAAAACAGCCTAATTTTCGTTTAACTTTGTAACAGTATATATGGCCACCTTCCTGCTGTTGAAGCTAATGGCGGTCAGAAAAGCTTTATGCAAAAACAGTTCGGCGATATTGACTCCTCTGTATACGATTTTTTCTGTAGAAAAGCCATTGATGTCATTTTTCTTGAGACAAAATTCGAAAAACAAATTTGGACTGAAACTTTTCATTTTTGGTGCTTATAATTTTCAAGTGGCGTATGGAATTGTTTGTCTTGCCCAAGCTGGGATTCCCACGATAATGGAATGAATACAAAAAAATGAGCGAATTAGAAAGAAATCAATCAGAAGTGCAGTTCGGGGAGTCTTGAAATTCTCCGGGTACTTTTTTTCACAATAATTTATAAGCGGGCTTCTGCCGTAAAGTCTTATTTTTTCTGACGATCTTTTTATTTTCGTCGTTTTTTAATTTACTTGATAGTTAAATTTAATATTTTTGTCAATTATTCTAAATACTTTAATTAAACTAAGTTAATGGGTCTGAGAGCACCGTTTTTAAAATCTTCGGTTTTTTAGCCGGTAAATTTCGGAAGAAAATATCTTGTTTACAGTTTCCACGTTTTTCACCTCATTTGTTGGTTCTGTCTAGCCGCCTGGGTAAAAACGGAGAAATCGAAAAAACTCACCCTTGTAGTTTTCTGGAGTTTTGCAAAACCATTTACTTTTTGCATTTGTGATAGAAAATTGACCAAAAAAATCACCCGTAAATCTTTAACTCTGACTATCCTTTAACTAAATTATAGGAGAATCGTAGAATTCGTTGTGTTTTAGATTGTCCCAATCAGAGCGTGATCGTTGCGCCTGGAGTCCGGCGTATACGGTGGAAATCCGGCGTATAGGTGAACATCCCGGACGAAAGGGAAGGTTATTCGCGAGCGAGAAAGTTTCACCTTATACGCCCGGACCCTGGATGTGCGTGGGAAGAATGGTAACAGAAAAAAAACCGGAGGAATCATTTTGATCATTTACCAAAATTGCAAAAGATATTTTGTAAAAATTTGAAAAAATGTGTCATTTTTTTTCAAAATCCTGAATTGCAAATGACCGAAACGAACTGCATATGGAAAAAATTATGCGTCTCTCTGAGAACAGGATTTCCCAAAGGAGACAGATTTTTGCAAGTCACAAACACTATTCAGTATTTTTGATTCTTTAGATATTTATTTTCGACCAGATCCCTCTTCGTCCAAATAATCTGGATTCACTTTGTTAAAAGCAAACTCCAGTTTCTTTCCAAGCTTTTTGGCAAGTCTGTGTGGTTTTGTGAATCGTTTACAACCAGACAAATAAGTTCGGTTGACACGTGACAAAACTCGGACGTATAGCTTCATTCGATCAAGGACAGTTTCGGGGTTATTCGACCGAGCGTCGGTCATGGCATCATCAAATTCCTTAAATTTTTTTTACACGTCCATTTATTAGATTCGAAATAAAATTCGGTTAACGCGCCACCTTGCGGTAGCCCAAGACCACTTTTTAATTTATCGTTCTCACACAACCAATGGTTTCCCATTTTTTGATAAATTTAAAATAAAAATTTTAAACGTTAATCCGCTTAATAAATAATCCGCCTAATTTTTATTTTTAAAAAGTCAACTTTTTAAAATTATGGAGTTTTTAAGTGCATTAAGAAAATTGATACCAATACTGTCGAATTATATAAAAAATGAAGTTCCCAGAACAATAAACCTTATAAATTCGGAGTACCAAATTTCGAAAATTTGGCGGATTATTAATGAGGCGGATAATTTTTAGGCAGATAATCCGCCGGGGATTAATGGTCCCTCCAAAAAAATTTTTACTACTGTAGATGGAAATATAAAATCGGTCTCCATTTTGACTTTCAAAATTTCTTTTTTTATAATACTCTCGATAAACTTCACAAACTACACAAGATGACTGATTTTCACTTACTTACAATAATAAGACGAAACCGTCCAAAAATGATAAAAAACTTTGTTTGAAACCAATTTTGAACTTGACCAATTTCGAACTTGACTCAATTTTGAACTTGAACTATGAAAGATAGTCAGTATTTATTTCTTTCAGTCATGGTAATGTTTACGATTTATTCATTTTCAGCCATTATTTAATTATAAGAAATTTGCTGTACAGATTTCAATACAAAAAATTAAGCCATTTTTAATAAAAATGTTTGTTAAATCTTAGGTTAGAATCTCAAGTTAGAATATCATGTCTATCGAAACTTTTTTATACAGATACTTAAATAACGGGCATTAATTAAAAATATGTGCCTTTATTATAGAAATGCATAATTCCGAAAATCGGTGGAGTTTTCGACAATTTTATTGAGTGAATTTAATTATCTACATCATATTTTAATTGGACCATAAGGCAGCCAAATATTGGCCTCTAGCAATAGCGCTGAATAACGTTTTGTATTAATTCTACTCGCTATATGGATCTTCTCCCCGAATGATGGCAGGAAGCCTAATTCAAATGATGTAAAATGCGCGAAGATAATTGGCCAAGGTGATTTTTTTGCCCGAGTGTATAAACTTCAGCTAATAATCCGTCTCCATTTTATTCGCCAAACTCAGTAATTTTTGAGGCTTAAAAAATTTGCTGTGTTTTTGGTCAAATCCGGATATCGGCAATAATTGATTATTTCATAGTCAAGAAAATTGTTAATATTACGCAACTGAGGTTGAGAGCGTACTTTTCTCAATTAACGCTTTGCTCAAGATCAGTTTTACGATATTTAAGTGACATTTTTATTGCAGCATGAGCTCGACTTAAATTAATTATGGAATTTAAATTTTCTCAACGTCGTATAATATAGTTGAACAATTTTCTCAGATCTCTGTAATGTTTTAGTCATTAACCCAAAATTTTCTTCATTTTTTAATTGTTCGATTTAATCAATTATTTTTAATCATATTTTTTCATTTGAAATTACTGTCTGAAAATACTACGGTTAATTTCTCTGCCATTTTATGCTTAAGTTTTGAGCAGTGTTTTTTATTTCTAACAATTAAATATTAAAGGATTGATAAATATTATTTTAATAACATTTCGAACCAGTGTTTTGAAATGGAATCGGGATCTCGAGTCGGGATCGGGATTCAAATTTAACTTAGGTCGGGACCCGGACGGGATCGGGATTCAATTAGGAACCCAAGTTTTTTTACTTTGTCCGTAGATCGGGATTGAAAAATCATCCCGTTTTGGAACACGGTTTCGAACGACCAAAAATTGTGAAAATAATGAATTATTTTTGAAATTGTTGAGATTTTTTTCAAATATTCAAATTTGATTTGAAATTTCAATTTTCTGAAGTAAACTGATTTGAGTAAGCTCAACCAGATGTCAATAATGTGATCATTTGGCATGGACTTCCAAATAAATTGAAAACCCTGAATTATAGAGCCTACAAGTTGTTGTAGGCTACAACCTCCCTACATTTTTCTAAACAAAAAAATTTAATAGCACTTACTGCGTCTTCTTCAGCATCATTGACAAGAGAATGAATTGCACAACTTTCTGTGAATCTTCCTTGCATGAGATCAACTACCGCATTTAATTTTGAGCTCAATTTCTCAACGTTGACTTTAGGATGAGCTGGCTCCGCAACGGTACCAAAATTATCGTTGATCCACTGTCCCAAACCGACATGAATATTTTCTAACCGGTTGGTTGGTGGGATTGTTTTCACGTCGGTTGCGGTTGAACCACTGATAAGAGTCAAAAATAAACTTGATAGTTTCATGATATTGATGGTTAGTTGATATTCAACCTTTTGCGATTTTTGCTTGGATTTTTTTGGTTTATATAGTTTGCATGATTTCACTGATATTTTTGGTTGTTGCAAAAAGACTGGTTTAGTGAAACGGACCCGAAATCCAATTTGTGATATTTCGCGTACCATGAGCGATTTAAATGTCAACTCTTTAATTAGGAGACGCTATTCTGCTGAGGTACCGTATTATTTCACTTAAAAGTAAACACTGTCTGGGAATTAAAATCAACATTTTTTTGCGAAAATTGTATTCAGAGAAAAATTTTCTAAATTCGAATTTAATTATTATTCCCTTGAAAAAATTCAAGAAATCACAAAGATTGGTGCAAAATTTTCCAGCCTTAAAACATTTTTTTGAATATAACAAATAGTTATTTTGTTTTGCAATTTCACAAACCTATCCACATATTTTAAAGCCCGTAAGTGTATAAAGTAAATTGGATATCTTCGGTCGACATTCACAATATCGGGTAACCGGTCCGGGTAAGGGAGTAGCAGCGATGTGGCAGACTGGCGTCATTTTAATTACGAAAAATAAATTAGTTGGTTAATTTTTTGTGCTTATTATTCGTTAGCATGAAACCACAATAGAATGTGTATCAGCATTATTAAAATCATTTTTTATCACTATTAAAGAACGATATTTTGGAAGTTTTTCAAAAGCTTTTTATTTTTATAAAATTCCGTAAAATTTTTTTGCGAAAAAAATTCAAAGCATTATGGAAAAATTTTAAGCTATTTTTTTCGTCAAAAATTTTTCTGAATTAATTTTTCATGAAATCCTGTGAAAAAAACAAAAAAGAAATAGGCCACTTTTAACTTTTTCATGCCAATGTTTACACTATTTTTCTGACTGGCTGTTTTCGAAAAATCATGAAATGTTTTTTTTGTCATTTGTTGTCCGACTCTTTAGAAATATTGATGAACATGTTTCCGCAAAATCAAGTCCACAAATTTAATTAGTAGTTTATTTTAAAATCTCTGTAAAAAATCAGGCCGAATCACTTGTGAAATTTTCTGGTAATCTAGTTTGGTTTGTCCGTATTTCAAATTCACCGAATGCCAAGGGTCAAGTGAGTATCGTTTTGACTTTCTGATGAATTTACAACAGCTTGCTTGTGAAAACCGGGTTTGTTGCCATTTCGCACGCATATTTATAAAAATTTTATTATTTTTAAAAAAAAATCTGTATAAAATTGCGGTGTAATAGGCTACTTAAGCTTTTAAAGTCAGGACATTTTTTAGATATTTAACTTCAATTGAAGGTCAATTTTTTTTCCTAAAAAAAGCTGTTTTTTCTCTATTTTTCATGGGAAAAAAAGCTTTCATATTTAAGAAATTTTTGGCATTGGATAACTGAATTTTCCACTAATCTAGGCATTACACCCAAAAATGTCTGAAGTGTTATAAATATCGCCTTAAACAAAAAAAATCCCCAATCGGGTCAAGTTGGAAAATGGAGTTGTATATGGAAAAGTGGTTGTTTGATATTTTCCAGATACTATGAAGTATGCGTAAAAACTTTAAAAATATAATACGTTTGCAAGTATGAACACTTTCTATTTTAATAAAAAATACACATAAAAATAATTTCCACATTTTTTTCTTTATCAAAATCACATCGAAAAAATGTACCAATCTGCCACATCGCTGCTACCCCCTTAAGTTGGAATTGGTGATTAATTGAAAATTTTTTTTTACTTTTCAATAGATACTCAGTTTGCTAAAAAATGAAATTATTCGTTTAAAAAAATAGAGAATTGTACCTATTTATATCATTAAGGAAGTGGTCGTCGCAAAAAAGGCTATAGAATCAAATTTTACTAATTTAATTTTATGAAAATTTCCCAAAACTCAACTTATTGATCTGCTCACGTTTTGTCCGGTTAATTTAAGTTATTAATCATTGCTGTACCTTTAAAACTCAGGGAGGAAAACATTTTGAAAAAATAATTCCGTCAGTTTTGTAAACACGTTTCTGATGGGACGAGCTATCCGTCACTTGTGATTTTTTAGAATGCAATATTTTTGTTCAAATATATCAGAGTGAGGTAATAGTTGGTCCAACGATTTGTACTTTTGCGGCAATTGGTTATCATTAACCCCGTTTTCGACTCAAAATGCAACGACCACCAACTTAATAATATCGAAGATTATATTTCGTCCTGATTTTTTACTCACGTGTCATAACTAAGACGTAAACAAAATAGGGACCAAACATATCACCCGTTTTTTAAAATAAGCTGACAATCGTGTGATTTGATTGGTCAATATTTTTCTGAAATCACAGTTATGACGCGTGAGTGAAAAAGCAGGCCGAGGGATAATTTTCGATTTGTTGCAATCTGCCGGACTTGTTGCACCCACTTAAGAGTATCTGAGGTAAAACTGAATTAAGTCGAGGAAGAACTTTAACAATAATATAATCAATGACCTTCTTCATCTAATTTTGGCTGTAAATATTAGGTGAAGCTTCAAATTTTAATTTCAGGGTTAATTAACCGCAGTCCTGGATTTAACATTTCAAGTCAAAGATCTACACCGAGATCACCACTTTGATAAATCCACGTTAAAAAAAGTGCTTCTCAGAAGTTTTGTGAATGACAAGTTTAGTACTGCAATAAAAGTACACACAAAATTAGTTATTTTGAAAGTATTATTATGGCCCATAATTTATGGGGTTAGTCGTTTATAATTCTGAGGCAAGAAAGAATTTTATCAAGATGATTATTTTTATTGAAAAATTAGAACAAATTCAAGCGTACTAGCCGTTTTCCGCATTCATCGGCATGAACCCACTTTTAAATCGCTTCTAAAATATTTCGCGTGTTTTAAAGTATTCTTCAAGTCTTTTCATCAATTTTTGGGAAATTCAACCACGATTTAAGAAGAAATTAAACCCAATTTGGACAAAACCTTTCTGGTGGATCTGCTGTGCAGATTCTGCACAGACTCATTTGCTAGAAATTCAAGTTGGTTTCAAATGTGTAAATTTTTAATCCAGGGAGGAGATACATTTTGAGTGACCCTAAAATAAGGTCGAAATACGGATTTTTGATTAGAATGAAGTCAAATCCAAGAATTTATCCAAAACCTTCCTAGGAGATCTGCCAACGTTTGTCCTGTTAATTAAAGTCATTATTCAATGTTATATCTTGAAAACTCAGGTAGGAAATACATTTAAAAAAATAATGTCATCAGTTTTGTAGGCTCATTTTTGATAAGATGAGCCATCCGTCACATTCAAAATATTTTCACGGTGCACGATTTTTGTTCAAGTATATTTAATGAGATTCATATTTGGTTAAATAATTTGTACTACTCCGGCAATTGACCATTGAAAACCCCGATTTTTACTTAAATATAGACGACCACTCTCTCTAAAATAGGCATCAAAAAGTTTTCGTTAACCCGTGTGCGCACAGAAAAAAAAGTTCCGCCAAGGCACCAAAGCCTTTATATAGAAATTTTTCAAGCGCGTATTACAGAAAGCCCAAGGTAGTTGGAGTTTAATTTTTTTTTGCATAAGAAAGTTCAAACGATATTTTTTTGCATCCGACATGTGATATTCTAGAATTTTGATTTTTAGTTCTAGAAAATTTACTGATAAGAGCAAGGTTCAGCATATCACGTGATACAAGCTCACAGTGGTGTTCACACATTATTTTGGTATCGGAATCGATGCACAAGAATCTGACCTATGTGATCGTTTTTTCTGATTTGGTTTATATGGATCACCCTCCCTCAGAGTACAAATCCTAAATATTTGAAAAAATGCGAAATGTGAGCATTTGATTGGTTGATCCTTTTTTAATCTGACCAATGAAATCGGCCTATTCCGCAATCAAGGGTTTTGATTGTGTGCTCATATATAGCGTTGTTTGTATCATTCAGATATTTAGGATTTGTACTCTAAGGGCGGGTAATCCATATATAATACATATATATAATCAATCAAAAATTATTTTTAAATAAGGTTTAAAAAGCAGATTAGTACACTTCTGATATTATTTCTGGGGTCGATATACTAATCAAGTGACTCTGTGGACATATTTAATTGCTCGAATTAATTTGTTAATAATTAAAATAATTTTCGTGAAATACTTAAAATTGAAAATTTTGAAATATCACTTTGAAGAAAAATATCTGTTCCTGTATACCAATTAATCTTTGTTTTGAGTGTCAGACAGTGGACAAAACACTTTCCTGAAACTGGCTTTTTTTCCAATTTTAATTTTTTTAGAAAGTCAAAAGATTGGAAAACAAATCTCAAAAAATAAGCCTGCCGTAATTTTAACAAGAATTTCCAAATAAAAAATAAGTTATTTTTTGAACATTCTTGCAGAAATTTTTTAATAATGTATTCGACGAGACCATTTACGATGTTTTTTGCATTTTTTAGAGGATTTTTAATATGCAAAAGCCATATATAAAGGCTTTGTGCTCACACGGGTTGAGGGTTGAAATTTAAGAGTTCTATCTATGAAAATAAGATCACTTTCTTTCGACAAAAAACTATTTGATTTGTGAAATTTCAAATGAAAAAAAATCTAAGTTTTATACAGTGAGTCTATTAGACTTTATCATAATGATCAGCTTGAAAGCGAACCGACATGAATATTGTAATGAATTGCGATTAATTGCGATCTAAAATTTTTACAGCGTGAATTTTCTCGATTATCAATTAATTTCAAAATATGATGTTAATGACCATATTAATTTGTAATTACTTCCCAGAAGATTATCTCAAAATGTTCATTCTGATTTCAAAATGATCTAATAAATCGACTAGTGAAATGTCAAATGGAAAGTGGGGGTCTCCAGTCACTCTGTTGCGTGTTCACGTTTAATCAATAAAAACATCAGAAATAAGTTCGTAGACCAAAATATGGCCCATATTATATGGGAATTGAAAATAGGGTTAAACAGAGAACGCGCATCTGAGGGACTGGAGACCCGCTTAATAGTAAACTATGATGTTATAGACATGTATATGACATTTTTAAAGCCTGAAAAGTTTATAATCGTTCGATTAATGGATCATTTATGATGAGTTAGAAAATTTTTGAAAAAATTGATTTTTCAATTTATTTCCTAACCTTAAAAACTAACGAGAGGTCCATAATTATTGCACAATTTAATGCAATATAATTATGGTAACCACTCAGCCCATATTCGTAATTTAGTATTAGTAATTTTATATTATATAAATAAGCAGTGCACCGGTCAAAAATTGAAAATTAAAATGACGCTATTTATGTTTAAAGTACGAATGCAAAACAAGTACGAAATTGCAGCGCAAAAAATGAAAATAAAAAAATATTTTTTGTGGAATTTTTGCCGGTAAAAATGGCAGTCAAAAGTTTGAATTGAACCTTTGAGCGTGAGTGCGTGCGCAAAAAACATCGTCAACTACACCTTCGGGCTCATGGAATTCTACACAAAATACTGATTAAATTTAAATATATGGTGGAAAATGGACCTTAATTAATTTTACATCAAAAAATAAATTAATCTTCGAATAACGAAAATATTTCATCCAAAAATTATGATATTTTCTAATGTTTAGTCAAAATAAACGAAGGGAGTTTCTGACCATCAGGTCCTATCTTTTTTATCATTTGGATGAATTTATTTGATGACGAATCTTCACTGACGATTATCCCGAAAAATCGAAGAAAACTCATGAAAACTTTCAGTTTCGCCATTGGGTTTCTCGGTGCGCAACCTAGATGTGAAGCATTATAATCATCCATTTCGACATCGTTTTCGACCCCCTTCGATAGGTGACAGTTTAATCGCCGATATGATACTAAGGCGTTAAAGACACAAAGTCGTCAAAACATAATTTTATATTGATAATCTTATAGCTAGATTCGAATGCTAATCTTTATCGTAATTTAACTTTTTTTTACAAATTGTACATTATGTACCTTTGTGTATATGTATTATTGACGGCAATCAACGCACAAGATGTTTTACCAAAGGGGGTGAATTGTAAATCGGGAAATATTTACTCAGAGAGACGTTCCAGAATCATTAATGGAATGGAAGTTGAACCACATTCATGGAACTGGGAAAGTTGCTTTATTTTATTTATTAATTTCATTAATTCAATTAAATTTTCGTAAAATTTTTATTAAATAATTATTTTTTTATTAAGGGGTTAGTACTCAACGGTTTTTGAGATTTTAGATCGGAGCTCAGAAGAAAACGAAACAAGTTATAGAAATTCTGAAAACTCTAAAATGAAGATCTATCCTTTTGCTCCCGACCAAAAGTAAAAACTGAGTTTTTTGAGCACCACAGCACCAAGTGGGAGTAGAGTTCTAGAACACTGATTTTGACTTCAATGTCTTTACTTCTAGGTTGACAGTTATCGGAAATATTTTGCGCAAATTTCAATCGGACTTGTTCTAGAATAATGAAAAACCGTAATTACATGATATTTTAGAATTTGTAGCTCAGTTTTATCAAAAACGACTAGATACATTTTTTTTTAAATTTGGTATTATTCGAGAAAATATGTCTTCTCAATTTCTAGTGGAAAACTTTTTTTTTAAAACCATCGCTCTGATTTATAGAAAATTGCAGATTAATTCAGGCCGGAAGTTAATTTTCATGATTTCTAAAAATTTTTTTGATGGTATTGAGTTGAAAGTACCATCAAATGAAAGCTCATAGTCTACTGAACAAAAATCTGCTAACGTTAGGTTGAAATTTTGAACCCTTTATATTCTAAAATCAAGAAACTGTAAAAAATTCCAAACTGAAACGACATTTCTCGAAAAAACTCGAATACAATTTTTTGTTGAATTTTTGATATATACTAGTGAAACATTCTCTCAATTTCCAGTGAAAATTTTTTTTATCATCGCTCTATCAATAGAAAAATTGGCATTTTAAGTTCACCGGAAGTCAACTTTTTGGAGTTTATAGAATTTATTTCATCCGATTGTAACCAAAGAGTACCTCTTTCAAAATTGGAAGCACTGCAAAACTGAAGTGAAAGTTGCTACTCACTTTTACTTATTTTTAGAATTTTTGATTAAAATTGACGTTTATGTATTTTTTCCCAAAAAAATACTTAGAAAAAATCTAAAAAAACTCGAAAATTTTGAGAAAAATCTCGAGATTTTTTTTTATGATAAGAGCAGAAATGAATTTTGTGGCATTCCTGAGGGTATTTGGTGCAGTTATTATGTCCCAAACCTGAATTAAAAAAACCGTTGAGTACCCCCTCAATGCTTTATCTAAAATCAAAAGACACAACATCACAATTCAACTTTGCAGTTTATATTTACAAAAAAATGTAACGAGATTCGAGGAAAATCTTAAAAACATTCCGATTAACCTGTGTACTCAGACAGCTAGAATTGAACCTTGGTCATTCAGCGCGCTCGATATCATAATAAAATACGATTTAAATTTGTAGTGCTGAAGTTATTACAATTTTTATTTTTCGATAAAGGAATTTTTTAAAACTTCTTATACTGTTAATGTACAAAATAATAATGCTTATTTTATCTTAAAACAAATAATTTTGTACAACTACTGTAGTCTTTGTGAAATTTAATTTTGTTTTTCCGGAAATAGTTAAGAGCCTCGGTGCTTTTTGACAAAATTGCTTTTTTTTCTCTTGATGGTAAACTTTTTGTCACTTCGAAATTTTCGAACAAAAATTGCCACTTTTGAACTCACTTCGGATAAACTTTTTTTCAGATCGTTTTTTTTACTTTATAAATCTTGTTTCAAAGGTGTCTTTTAATTAGGGTATTTTTGTTCACTACTATAGTATTTATTAATCAAAAACTGTTAAAACCAACCGATTCACCATTGAAAATTTATTTAATTTGTTTATATACGATTATCCTTAATTTAAAAATGGTCAAAGCGAATTAGTGACTTTTATTTAAAGAACTAAAATTAGAGACTCTCAATTTCTTGGACTTTTCATGTTTACCTTTAATCAGTCAAAATGTAATCATAACCTTCAAACAAAACAATAATTCTGGCAGATTTGTCCGTGCACTAGGATATCGATTTATGACGGACCAATCAGCCTACGGATTGCATTTTCGCCGTGTGTAAACTAGTTGAATCTATTTGTTTCAATGTTTATTATTTGAAATGACATGTCACTAAATTTATAATTTCAAAGATTGCAAGCTTACAAATTATACGAAAAGCATTTTGTGGCGCAACTTTATTATTCAGTTTCTTTTTATCTCACAGCGCAAGCTCATCTGTTCTGTAACGAGAACTTAAATGAACAAATATACTCTTTAAATCGTCGTTGGTGGTCCATATCCCTTAATTTAGGGTGAAAATGATTTAAAAAAGTTTTAATTTAATTTTTATTGTTATGAAAATCGAAAGCTTTTTGAAAGATAATTATAATTATTTTGTTTTCGCGATATAAATTGAGGTTATTACTGACTAAGTGTCTGGTCATAAAAATTATACACACTTTGTCAGGGGATAATAAACCCAGCAGATCAAAACTTCATATCGAATTTTCACCCTATTTAAACCATAAAAGTGGACTAGAATTGTCTACAAAACTGGAAAATTTTGAAGTTCATCCTCAATATGATAACTCTTCATTAGCCTATGATATTTGTGTTATAAAAACAAAAACCGACTTACAACTCGATAACAATTTGAGAAATACAGTTTGTCTACCAAAGAATAGCCAACATCTTCTTACTGATTCTGGTGAATCGAAATGTTTTATCGCAGGATGGGGAAAAAAGGCAAATGAGGAATTTTCAAGCGTTCTGATATCAGCTGAGGGCAAGGTTTCATTCTGATTGTACTCTATCATTTGTAATGAGCCATAACAAATGGCGCATTTGTTCATTTTGAACGCTGAAAATTGAGTCAACAGTAAAAAAGTTTTCACAACTTCATTTATACTGAAATGTAGTCTTTGACTAAGGAATTTATTTATTTTTTTCAAAATAAAACAAAATTATTTCACGTTTACAATTATTTTCAGGTAGAATCCCTGATCTGTAAATTCCGAATCCTCATCGTGAGGTGCGAGTTTAATCTGGGCAATCAGGTTCTCATTTCGATTTCTCGTCTTGCGCAATATTTATTATCCGAGAACATTCTGTTCAATTCAAGTCGTAACGACTTAGTCGTTCTAAGCTTGGTCGCTATTGGCCAAATTGAATTCTCGCGTAGATGGGATAAAGATTGTTCATTTCGGGGTTTGTAAAATTTGTTTCTCTTGCGAGCATTTTACATATCGGGCACTGTACATGAAGTTATCAAGTAACACTGTGAACAATTATTGATTTGTAAAATTTTTTTTTATCAAATACGGTATTTCAAATACTAGGATTAATTATTTTGAAATTTCACTTCCAATAAATATCCGTTGCTAGAAATAAATTAATTTGTATTCAAAGTGTTTTAAATGCACTTAAGACTTTTCTAACAACTGGCTCCTCAAAATTCAATTATATGTCTTGTTCTTAAATAATTTTTCAGAAGTGAATCATAGGCGAAAAATACTTATAAATCAATCCTGCGTATTATTGGAACCAAATATCGAAAAAAGAAAAAACATTTTTTTGAACTCACAGCAAAATTTGTAATCGTGGGTTCAAAAAAGGCTTTACATTTTCTCGCTCTTTTTGGATGGTTTTAAGTATGCTTGAGTTGATATAATGGCTCTGTGCTCACCAGCGTTGATCGATTTTTCGATAATAATAAAACTGTATTGAAAAAATTTAAGAGTACATTACTTGTAAAATTGAAAACTAACCTGTTTAGAATTTTGATTCCCAGTAGATTCAGGTAAAACAGCTTATGTTTTGTGACTTAATTTAACTTTTGATATTAGAAATTCTAATTTAGAATAACGTATGTCCAACGAGTTTATTAAATTTGCCAATCGATTTTGAGTATTCTAGGTCGAATAAGAGTGCACTTGTTCACTTACTAACCACTGGTAATTCAGGGAAGTTTGAAAGGAGCTTGTGTGTGTACACGGATGTTTTTATTTGAAAAATTTGGAAGTGTGAGAACAAAAATTCAAAAATCCACACCTGAACATTTCAGGTATGCAAATTTTAGATTTTATTTTTGCAAACAATGTTCCTCTTCAATTTTTTTATAAATTCTGTTTTTGAGAAGTTCGAACGCAGAATAATTTTTCATTGACTGGAAGAGTCTAAAATGCTAGAATCATAGAAGTGGGTGAAAGCAGACAGTGGGAGAAATTGAAAAGATTTCGATATTTTTAATTTCATTATTTCAGCCAGTGATATAAATGACATGACTGTAATTGGCAAAGATTGAAAGCACAAAATTAATTACATGGTAGATAATCTAACTCAGATTAAATCAAACGATTTAATTCATTTTATTGGGTTTTTCTAGGCACAAATATATATTATTTATATGCTATTAAAATATTTTTTTACAACATGTTTCGACTTTTATGCGTCTTCAGATAATGAAAGAGAACATAGAAATAATTCAAGTCGAAAAAAAGTGACACAAAAAATAATTTGGCAAAAAACGGGCTCTCAGATTGTTATAAGATCAAATTTGTCTCTAGACAAGTTGCCTCTTGACAAGTTGTCTTTCAGACGTCATTAAAGTTCTGCTTTGAATTTTCCGAGAAGTGCTTATTTGCCGAGGAGACAAAAATTAATTTAATTGGTGATTTGGTTAATAGACTTTGTGGTTTTCATTTATGTCAAGTAAAGCGGAAAATGATCACAAATATGAAACAACCACAAACTAGTTTAATTGATTAAATTTTCCGACAAAGTTCTCAAATACATAGCTAAAGTTATTAACCTATCAAAAGTGAAAGTTCTGTCTTATTCAAAGTGCATTGAAACATCTGATTGGAGGTCTTCTCAAATAAAAAAAGAATCTCAATTTTGTGCTGGTCATGAAGAAACAAAAGGTTCCTGCAAAGGTAAAAATAAAAATAATTCGGTGCATTTCCGAACCGTTTTGTTGTATTTCATAATGTTTAAAAATTTTTAAGATGATAGCGGCGGTCCATTGATATGCATTAATGCTCAAAATGAGCCAGTTTTATACGGAATTGTGTCGGGTGGTTACGAAGAATGTGGTCTTTCACGATATCCTGGTATATATACAAAAGTCGCAAATGTTCTCGATTTTGTTTCCGATGTAGTTTTCGGAAATAAAGATGCTGATTTTGATATTTATCAGAACAACAAACAACTCTCAGAAATTTCAGCTGATAAAGGTAAGTCTGAAACAAAATTTATTAAAGAGCAACAACTATCGTTAATTTTTGAATAACAAGAGTAAGGGAGTTCAAAAGATTCTATTTTATTTTTATAAGGTTGGTTTCAATAAAGATTGAACTATTATTAAACCATAGGTTTAGAACAAACGGTGATGGCAACCTTATTTTTTT
>SCLH01001887.1:0-22957 GCA_004367855.1 Oikopleura vanhoeffeni | reverse complement strand
TTACGTCAGAGTTAGACAACCGATGATAAATAACCAGTTTTATTGAATTTTTTCAGTTATGTATCATTTTCCCAACCTAAGTGGATCTTGAAATGGAGTGTTAACTCTAAAGCGCGAGTTCGAATCCCACTAATGTTGTCTTAGTGACTGTCTTGGGAGTGATAATATACATGATAATAGGCAGGGTGCTTGATATGGGGAGCGCCAAAGTTGATTGGTGCGTAATCACTCAAAAAATACATCGGCGAGCCATAAATTGCGAATTATGGTGCAAGACTAACTAAATATATATTTTTTTTACCGGAAGTCTTCTCATATGAGATCAATTTAAACCCCTTGGACTAACTAACACCAAATTATGCACCTAAATCTAAATTATTTCAGAATTACTCCTCTTAATCATTCTCGTGGTATTTTCAAACGTCCTAGCAACTTTATTTAACTAGGAGTTAATATCAGTAGTAGTGTCCTTAAACCTATGACCACCACTGCTTTTATCCAATATTCAATTAAGGAGATTGTGGGTGCAGTAGTTATTTTCAACAACGGTCTCAAATTCGGTATTGTTTTTTTTGTATCCGACCATCCAGCAAATAAGAAATTGATTGCAAGGAAAAAAAAGTTTTTTCGAATAACTAGTTCTAGAACATCGGATTTGCTTGCAAAAATAATGAATTTATTTACAATTCCAGAATTGGATAGTCTCAAATTACAAAAAATAATAATCACAGCAAAAAATTACACTAAATGAAAGCATTTCAATATTATAATTGTTAAGATTTTTGCCCATTTTTCAATATTTCAATTTTTAGCCTACTGGTTGCGAGAAATCTGACAAAAATTATTAAAATTTTTTCAGTTGATAATTTTACTAAGATAATTGAGAATGATTTATGAAAAAAATAAAAGAAATCGAACGTACCGTTCGGGAGTTATACTTTTTTTATTTCTAAATAATGTACATTTTGTCTATATTAAACTATAGCAATGAATTTTCAAAAAAAATCCCCGCAAATTAAAATGAATTAAAAAAATTTTATTAGTTAATATTATAGAAAACTTTTTTTCTGACACATACTATCGGAATTATGTAATTTTCGGATACGTGGATATAACGGTATACTTCAATGGAGAAATATACCAGCAATTAAGTTTTATGCATTTAAAGGTTGATGTGATAATATTTTCAAAAAATGAATCAATTATTGACTTCTCAAGGTTACGGACTACAATATACAATTGGAAAAATAAACGTTCACTGAATTCTCACAAAACATATTTGAGGTTTATAAACGGCTTATTTTTCCCCAGCACATTGCTGGAAGCACCCACAAACCCCTTTAACTATCGCCGGTATGTTGTCATACAAGTAAAATTATCAAACTTGAAAAAGTCAACTACAAAAAATCGGCCTACTTGTGAAAATTCTAACAAAAGAATAAATTGAAATTTTGGATCCAGCGGGACAACCACTAACTTTCTGAATGAACGCAAAAAGTCAGGATAATTTTTGGCAATAAAACTTAAATTTGTTGTCAAGGCGTTCTAGAAAATCGTCGTTCTTATTTTTATCTTAGTAAAATAGACGAATCAAGAAAATAACAAAAAAACCAGCCTGTCAGCCGCCATCCACGATCGAATTTCCTCAGTCCAGAAAACATCCAAATAATTAACAGCCTACTCTTTATCAATACTTCTGTATTTTATCTTCCGGGGGGGGGGTCAAGAGAGGTTCCTACGCATCTTCTACCGAGACTGGGGTCACGCGCGACAAATCTCATTAGAGCATTTGCAATCTATTTTAGATATACGCCGTTTCTGCAAATAAATCTAAGTTAAGTACGTCGGATTACTGAAAAAACCACTCAGGCCTTCTAAAGAGCTCTTGCGAGTAATCGCTCTTTTTTCCGGTATCCATATTTTTTTATTGAGCTATCGCTAACTTATTCAGTTCTGTCCTTGTTTTAAAATCTTTTACTTCATTATTATGACCAATAAAGTTCAAGTTTAAAGAAAAAAACTAACACACTTAGACAACATAAGTGGGATTCGAACACGCGCTATAGAGATAACTTTCATTTTAAAGATCCACGTAGATTGTAAAAAGGATATGAACACTTTCTCAAAAAATTGCGTTATACGCCAAATAAAACTATCATAAAACTTTATTTAAAAATATGTAATATAACTTATAATAAAACTCAAATTAATTTGATTTTAGAACTAATAAGCTCTCTAAGCTGCCGAACCTGCATTTGACGAACCAACCCAGTCAACATCGCCTAAAAAGTACAAATTTTATTACAAAAACATCGTTTAAAAATTCTACTAATGTATCCACTAAGATTTAAAACTGAAAATTTACCGATAATGATTTGTTAAAATGATAATAACTACAAACGATATGAAATTGAAAACGACGCACATATTAAGTCAATATATTGAGATAAAATTACCGGTAAAATATTTTTATAAACTATGAAAATTATTGTTTAATTGAGATAATACCGGTAAAAACTAGTGTAGAAAACAAATTGAAAAAATAATGCAAAATGAAAACTAAATATATACATAAAAATAATCCTGATATTTTGAGTTAGAAGTGGATCGACAAATTGAAAAAGTTATTACCGTTAACATATTGAAAAACTAACAAATTTTGCACAATTCCTCATAATCTTTGAACAAGGAAATATAAATTGAAAATTACCGGTAATATTCCGTCAGTATACAAAAATGAACCAATTACATAAAAATTTATCTCAGTAAGAGAGTTTTGTAGAACTAAAAATTGAAAACAAGTAAATACCGGTAAAAAATAAAAATATGATTAAAAAACTTTTAAAAACTGTAATTCTAAATGAAACAAAACTGAATATTTATTTACCGATAAATTAATGAGTTTAGTTACATTTAATCGACCAAAATGAAAATGATATACCTTTTAAACCTAAATACAATAACCATAATGAAATTGGAAAATAAAGTTCAACAGGTGGAAAAATAGAAATTAAAAAAATTGAAATAAAATAAAACCGTTCGAGAAAAAGACTACCGGTATAAAATGTATATCAAAAAATTGAAATTAGAATAACAAACCATTTTGAAAAATTAAATAGTTACCGATAAATTTCCCAAAAAACTGAAAATTGACTCAAAAATTATTATCTTCGGATTTAGCCATAAGTGACCGATAAAACTGAAAATTAACATAAAAATCAATAATTTGAAAAATATCACAGATTGATCTAAAAATTGAAAACAAAAACAATAAAATCAATACGGTCCAATGTAAATTCGTGAACCTAAAACATTTCACAAATTTAACGGTAATAAAAACATTAAAAATCCAAATTGAAAATTTTTATACAAATCAATTCGTATCATCTAAAATGAAAATCCATGATTACCGATAAAATGAAAATTAAAAATGAAAAACAATTTATAGTATTCCTCAGTTACATAAAAGTTGCCATATACACTAAGTGCAAACATATTACCGCTAAAAATTGAAAATAATAACTACACATTTTATCAACAACTAATATTTGTCACCATTAACTAAAAATGAAATGTACTCTTGAAATTACCGTTAACAAATTAAGATTTTCAAATAAAAATGAGCTATAAAACTGAAAAAATTACCGTTAAAAATTATACTTCAAATTTTGAATTAAAAACTGAAAAATTACAACTTAGTATAACTCTTTATGCCCCACAATCGAAATCAAAAATAAAACTGACCGTTACCTACATTTCACCGGTAAAATATTTCAAATATAAAACATATTTTTTTTCAGAAATATGAGTGAAATTGACCCAATCGAATTAGCACTCCAAAAACTAGGCGGACCGAAAATTATCGATAAAAACGATAATGTCCTGACTGAACGCCCTTATGACCTAACCACCCGCGAGGGCAAGATCAATAAGGCAATCGAAGAAGAACGCCTTCGAAAACGACATGCGGGTGAAACAGTATTTGGACTGTCAGACCCAATGAAATCGTTGGAATCTTGGTGTATGATCAGTACCCTGAATCACCAAGGCCTAGAGCATATCCGATACACATCACAAATGAAAGTTAACGGTATATATATATTCTCATGAATTTTGCGCAAAAAACCTAGGAAAAACATCAAAATTTTGTAAACCAAAAATTGTTATAATTTAAAAACTAAAATCGAAATAATTGAAAAAATTTAAATCAAAAACACACAAATAAAATTAAATATTAAACCGGTAAAAAATTAAAATTTTATTGTCAAAATATCATTTTATTTCAAAAATAATGCCAATATAACCACAAATGATAAATTACCGGTGAAAAATAAATCAAAATATATACCAACACCATTAGGCATCTTGAAAAAGGTTGGAGAATTGAATCTCCTTATCGAGACACACTCAATCCTTTTTCCTATGACCACCCCGTTTATCGTTACACTGGTGGCAAAATTGACCGACGAAATTAAGGAAATCAACGACGGTGTACCATCGGACTGTGAAAGTAGCCGATATTGGATTAGAATGGAGGTAAAAGCAAAAATTCATTTTAATACTATTTTTTTTTCGAAAAAAATAAAAATAAAAATTTACCGGTAAATACAAAATATGAAAATTAAGAAAAATAAAACAAACTTACAAAAGTGAGAGGCCGCTCGGATTGTAACCAATCAAATCCGCGGACACGCAGCATTTCCAAGGCATCCCGCTCAGCCGAATTTGGCACCGGAAAATAATTTACCGGTACAGGGTTCTCATACATAGCCAGGCGAACATTCTCAACATCGCCGAGATAATAATACGCCCGGGCATCAGGTTCATCAGGCAACCTTTGATGAAATAATTTCATTTTATCTATAAAATAAAATATGTCAAAATAAATAAAATATGAAACGGAAATGTTTATTTTTCGAATAAAAGTTTATTTCGAAATTATTCAGTTAAAATAAATAAACAATTTAGTTACCGATAAAATAATAAAAAGCAGCAAAATAGTTACTTTGTATCATAAAATAAATAAATTATAAAGACCAAAAAGAATTTTCTCTAGAAAAGTCTATGAAAAGAAAAAGTCCAACATTTTCTCTAAAAGTCTGAATAAAACTTGACCAAAATTCTCCGTCTTTTCTCTTGATCCTTTGTTACCGGTAATTGTCTAAAATATTTACAAATATGTCTCTAGAAAACAGCAGCTGAGAAAAATAAATAAAATTAATATTTTGGCGACGGACATCTTGCCCAATTAGCGCGCAGCTGTCCAAGCTCAGCCCATCATAGCGCAAAACGCTAAGCCCTAGAATCTACGAATTTAAATGTTCTAGAACCTTTTACCGTTAACTAAAACGATAAAAATAACAATTAGCATCGGAAAATAAATAGATAAATATTAGATCTAAAAAGCACCTTAAAAAATTAAACCAAAAAATTCGATTATAAGCCCCAAAAAACAAATCTAGCAAAAAATAAAAGTCACCTAGTTTTCAAATACCGGTAAAATTTTATAAAATTATTTTAATTAATTTTTAAAAAGTTAACATCGTCACCCCATGTCCGCAAAAGCATCTGGCGTGTACAAATCATGGATAACGGACCCATATCCGAAGCAATGAGCAAGATGCAGTGGACAAGTGGTAGCGAGATGCTACAAAATGTTATCGGTAGCAACGAGATGCAGGCATACGCCCAATTATTCGATGACGGGAATACAGTTGAGGACCATTTGCAAACCCTACAAAAAACCCCATATGGTGACATAATGGAGCATCAACGGCGACAGAGTCACAGTTCTATCGGTAAAAAATTGTTAGACGCTATCCCGGCCAGGAGCATCCTTACCACAATGATGCGGTCTGGACGCATGGTTCACTGGACCTTGCAGGTAAAATACCGGTACCAAAAAATAAAAAATAAAAATTGTGAAAAAAAACTAATTTTTCTTTCAAAATTTCAAAAAGTTTCACCATAAAATGCACTATAAAATAATTTTTTTTTACAAAAAATCAAACAATTTCAAAAAGTAACGAAATATACAAACAAAATTTATAGGTTAATAATTGATACCAAAAGCATATAGTCTAATTTATTTTGTAGAACGGATCGCTAGAAAACGTTACCGGTAACGATGTCCCACGCTGGGCCAAACAAATCGAAGTCTTCAAACGTGACGAATACAACAACAAACGTCAGATCGCAGGACCCAGAAACTACGTTTCGGATGCGAAAACCTACAAATTCACAAGAGGTTTCCACCAGCGAGGAAATAATAGGGGGTATAACGGTAATCACAGGGGTAATACGGAATTCCGAAGACCAAGAGAATACAATTCGCGGTATAACCCAAACCGACAGATGGTACCGGTAAGCGAAATGCAGGACGAAATCGAGGAAGCAAAACGCATGGAAAGATACATTCAGCTAGCAGGAGAACATGCACGAGATAATCGAGAAAATCGAGCCTACGAAGATGGCTACTCTGAAAGATCTAATCTTTCATTTACCGGTAACCGCTCTAACGAGGGTTCAATGTTTGAGGACAGTAAAACCTCAAAGGCCGATGCAGAAAGCCAACAAGATAGCCTGGAATTTGACGAGACCGAAAAAGAAAGCAAAAAAGAAGGGGATGTAAAAGAAACAGAACTAGAAGGAGCGCAGTAATTAAGTATTTAATAACTCAAACGTAATTAGCTAAATATGGTAATAAACCAAAAATGGGGGCACTTAGATATAATTAACTCGACCATGGATGCTCAATATAATTAATTACCGGTAATAATAATTTAATATAAATGTAGGCTTAAATAATTTAAACCAAGAATCGACACCTTTGGGGTCCTTGGCGCCACGACATAATAAATAAATTACTCGAGGGCAAATGACTAACGTAAAAACCCAATTATGGTTGTTTCTAAAAATACCAAATAAACCTAGCTCACTTTCGTGTTCGTCAAACAGTGAGACGGTAAAATATTAAAAAGAGAATTAAAGAGAAATTTAATATTTAACGGTAATATATTTAGATTACGGGCTTTTAGTGCGGCACACCAGAAGACTCAAGTGAAACCACAAACTGATTGGGAAGTCTACCGGCGGCCCTGCCTGAACATTTTATTCTGTAACGCCCCCCCAACTGTTTGGGGGATTGTACTAGAATAAACATTATTAGGTTTCTAGAAAGTCTTCGCCTTTTAATATAGTCCTTGCAGGGTAGTGCATTTTATTAACGGTAATCTCGTAAATAGTGGTATTTACCCACCAAGTTGAACGTTATTATTCATTTCTGTAAATTTTTATCGTGAGAAATACTTTGGAAATAATTTTGGATAAATTCGAAACGTGCCAGTACTTCTGAATTTTGATATTTAAGAATACGAACAAATTATATTGGATAACTTCTTAACCCATGTACTCAGATCTCCGAAAAAGTCATAAATTAAAATTTTCAAAAATGATATGTTCATCTGAGACACGTTAAGGGGGTCGGTGCATTTTGACAGATTTGCACTTTTCAATTTATTTTTTCTTGATGGGAAACTTTTTGCCACTTCGAAATTTTTGGATAAAAACATTTTCGAACACAAGTTGGCACTTTTCAGCTTACTTTGTTTAATCTGAATTTCTTCAGATTGATTATTTTTACTTTATAAATCGTCTTTTGAAAAAACACTCGAAAAACGCGCGTTTGCTATCGAAGGTGTCTAAATTACAATAAAATTTATTTTATATTTTTTATTTATTAGGAATCCCAAATTACGGTCCTGTCCACCGTTGAAAATTTATTTAGTCTAAATTCATACGATTTTTAAGTCAAAATCGAAAATTTAAATTTTTGAAAAAAGTCGAGAAATCCGAAATTTTAGTACATCAAAAAAAAAATTTTTCACAAGTTAAATGAAATAAATTTAAAACGGTCGACAGGTTAACTTACCAATTGAGCAAGTCTCGGTGAAATCAATGTATTTAATTCTTGATTATAAGAGGGCTTCGATGGATTCATAATGCTCGGAAGTCTCCAAAATTTCTCATAATTTGACGAATTCGAAAAGTTTAATTCGAACTCAAAATTTCTTAAAAGGCAGTAATTCAAAATCTGTGGTTACAAAAGTTGCCTGGAGTATGAAACATTACTTTGGTGGTATATTGAGAAGAATATATAAACCCAGTGAAAAGTTATTCATCGATAGCCCATATCCGTATCTGTCAAAATGCACCGACCCCCTTAACGCAAATTTATTTTATTCATATTGAAGCTCTTACAATTATGTTTCAGACCAAATATAAAAAATATAATTTTTTACATTTCAAGGTCAATTTTTTTCATCAGACCATTAAAAAATATTTTTTCGGCGTAAAACCATAATTTAAAATAAAACTGGGAGGATATTAGTTTCACATATCAAAATAAAAATACCGCTTAGGAATTGGCTACCAAGGAATTAAACAACATGTATATCCTGTTGCAACCCCTCTGAATCAAAAACGGGTTTGTATTGTACAATACATATTGTACAACTACGTATTGTAAAATACAAAACCGTTTTTGATTCAAAGGGGTTGGAACAAGATATTTCGCTGACTTTCAAAATAATTCGGGTTTGGGGTCAATCCACATCGAAAAATTCAGAAATGCCATGGAAGGTTCAAACAAGTAACTTATTCTTCCTAGCTAATTTGGTTAAAAATGAGTGAGAATAACTTAGCCGTGAAATGAGGAATTCAATGTATTGGAATCGCATGTATATTAAATGGATAAACCAATCAAAACACATGGCTTCATCAGCCAACTAACTATACAAGTAGCACTAAAAATGGCTTTCATTTATTGAACAAATCAAGTCGTTCAGTTTTTTTAAAAAATATTATTGAAATTTTAAATTCAACGATTTGAGGGAGGGGGGAGTGTCAATTTTCGTACTTTTCAATCAAGCCTGATAATAATTCCAGGGCCGTTATCATAAATCTGAGGATACTTCGTCTGACGATTCCATAGCTCATAATCAAAATTATTAAAGCACACCATCAAGTGCTGAGTCTATCTTAGAACACCTGACTGTTTTTTCAAAATCTATCTTCTTTTAGACCCTCACATGTTCAGTCCGGATTTTTGTCTTGAATTTAATTTTCTAGATGTTTGAGTTAAACTGATTCGGAAATGACAAGTTTGAAAAAAATTCGTTGAAACAAAAGTACAGCCAAATTGAAGCCAAAAGTTCACTGATCAAAAATCTGACAACTGCTTATCTAAATTTCGAACCAATCAGTGTAAAATTGGATAATAAGGTTAAACATTTTCGGTAAAAAATATTAAAATTTTTAAAATTAAATTCGAAAATTTAAATTTCATGCATCGTTTTCGACGATATGGACTGAAAAAGACACAAATAAATATATTTTAAAAAATTCTAGCAATTTTTATAAATCGTTATGAAAAAAATTCCCACCATGAGTAACCGTGGATAATTCAGTAAATATAATTGATATTAATAAATTTTATTAAGAGAGTAGCAGTGCGTAAAATTCCACCTTTGGCACCATTTTAAAGGAATACTAAACAAATTCGAAACTTTCACAATAGTCATTTGCTAGATCTATGCTTAATCTATGCTAATATCAAAATTATCCTTATCCTCATCTACTAAAATAATTCATCAGAAGACAATCTGCTGACCGCTTTTTGATATCGTTAGTTGTTCGAGTCAAAAATAAGGTTTCAATATTTTCCTGAAAAAATACTCAGAAAAGTTCTCAAAAATGAAACCTTATTTTTCTTTAAACTTTCATCATTTTTCATCAGTTTAGGCTTTTTGGGCGTTCCCTGGAAATTTTCTGCTATTTTAAGACATTAAGGGGGTGGTCAACGCAAATCTGGACAAAAATGTGTAAGGAGCTTATTTTTCCTAGACCGTTCAAAACTTTATATATTCTGTATTTGAACTCGATAAGTGGTATTTTTAGCGTTCTTACTACCCCCGAAAGTACTATTCTAGAATGTAGTCTTTTTTGTTGGCAGTTTGATTTTCACTTTTGAAGCTTAATTTTTATCGCAGAAATATTAAAAATATATTTTCTGAAACTGCATTGAATTTTGCGTCAGATGGGATCCTTAAATTTAATTTTAGATCCAAATCAAAAACAAATTGACTAAAATTTAATTTTGATATGTGACAGTCACATTGTGACTACGACCACTCTGGAGGACAACTAAGACGTTTGATAAAAATTCTTTGAGTGAAGTTTTAAGGACGACCGTCAACCTATGCGGAAATAATAACCGAAAAAAGGAATTTTCGAATTTTCTCAAAATAGTTACGTTTTGAAAACCCATAATTTTTAGGCTAAAATAACCGTTTTTTCTAAATTTCAAGCGCTATGAATTTTTTTCAAAAATTCTTTGAGTTAAGTTTTGTAGATATTATTAATATTGTCATTTGAAAAAATAAATCAAGTCCATACCTTTAAAACTTCGGGCTAAGTTACATTTTTAATTTTTTAAAGAGAAAATTTTCAAACGTTATTTCCGGCGAAAGTGACTATGAGTGCGATCAACGTTGACCTTGACTCGACGCCTATTGACTCAAATATTTCATATCTGGTGGTTTCATATCTTTCTTGTTTCTACATTCAGCGTGAAACCGACTACAAAACTACGTTTTTGGTCAATTTTCCGTTGAATACGCTAACACATCAGCAAATACATTGAACAAAATTTGATGGATCAGTTTTATTTAAGAATAATGAGAACTAAAGCGGTATAAATATTTAATACAGTTTTTAAATAATTTCAGAGGAAAAATATTGGAGGTAATTTCGAACAAATAATAAATTGGTTAATTAATAAAATAAATATTATTTAAAATCTTGATAATACTTATCGGATTAATGCAATTTTCGTGAGCAGGTAATGTATATAAAAATAAGATGAATCTATAAAAATTCGGGACACTATGAGTTGCTGATGAGGTTTTATCAGATGGTCTGATAAATGGTCTGGGAGTACGGATAAATTTTTCGGTCGACACAATGCTTTTTATTGTAGATTTTGCTGGTGGTGATGTTTTGGTTTCTGATGTTGTTGCTGATGAATTAAAATTTGTCGTGTTAATGCCGTCTGGTACTTAAACAATAAAATTTTATTATTAGTTTTGTAATTGATCTTTAGCTGACTATATTTTGGTTGTTAAATAAGATATCTCGAACGAACCAAGATCATTAAGAAATCAGTTAATGTTTCATAACATTAAAATCTATTATATACATTGTATAACTAACTGTTATTCACTGGGTTTTCTGAGGGTTTTACGTCAATCGTCTCGTTATCATAATCTATGTCTTTGTTCTTGAAAACTACTGCAGAAACAAAATCTAGAACATTTGCAACTTTTGTATATATACCAGGATATCTAGAATCACCACATTTTGAGTGACCAGCAGAGACAATTCCATATAAAACTGGTTCATTCTTGGTGTTCAGGCAGATCTAGGGACCGCCACTATCACCTTAAAAAATGGTGAAAGATGGTTCTGGAATGTACCAAATTGGTTTAATCTTCAAACTAACCTCTGCAAGCATCTTTTCCATCTTCGCCATCAGCACAAAATTGAGATTCTTCTGTTATCTGAGAAGAGGTCCATTTAGAAGTTTTTATACATTTCGAATATGAGAGAACTTTTACTTATTATCGGTTAATATTTTTTTTATTTATTTGCATTCATTTTTTCATCTCCTTAAAAAGACCTAGCAATGCATTCGACTAGATTTAATGTTTATTGAAGTCTCACATTTAAAAAATTCTGAACAAATCATTTTTATCACAAAAATGAAGTTTTTCACAAAAATAGTAAAAAAAAATAAGTTATAACCAAACTTAATATCAACCTTGCCTTTAGCTGATTTCAAAACCCCTGAAGATTTCTCATTTTCCTGTCGCCCCCATCCTGCAATGAAACATTTTCTTTCACCAAAATCATTCCAAGAATCAGTCAGTAGATGATGTTTATTGTCTGGTAGACAAACGGTATTTCTCGCTTTGCCATCAAGTTGTAAGTCGGTTTTTGTTTTTATAACGCAAACGTCCTTTACTAATGAAGCATTATCGTACTGTGGATGAATTTCAAAATTTTCTATTCTTGTAGACAATTCATGATCACTTTTGGTGCTTAGAAAAGAGTGAAAATTAGGAGAATAGTGTATTTCAAGCTACCCATTGCTCAATATATCAGAGTTTAATTAACTTGTTAAACAAAACGAACCAACTTGTGGTTTATCTATTTTTCAAAATTAAATACTGGTTTAATATCAACTTATTTCTGAGTTAAAACTGAAATTACAACTTTTCTCTGCCCACAAATTTTTTTGAGAATTTTTAGATTTAAATCTTTGAAGTCTTGAAACTTACTTAAATTATAAGCTAAGGTGGTGGGCGTTGCTAGAATGTTGGAAATTGCCTCGGGGAAATATCCCTTTTCTCTACGGACTCGAAAGGGTCGATCACGGGCCCGATAAGAATAAATGAAGAAAAAAAACTTGGAGACTTAAAGCTTCTCTATCAACGTGCAATACATTATCATGAGTTCTGGTGAAAAGTGGCTCTCCAGTGCCGTACTAAAAACCAGTGGTAGAAAATATGTTCTCATTCACAACAGAGTTAAATCCGGTCAATTTGCCCTTTAAATTTGATTCAAACAAAGATATCTGTGAAAGTACGAGACTCTTCAAATAATGTACAGGAGGTCCGGTTAAAAAAAACTCTGACTAACGATATTGAATTAAAGTTAACTTTAAAATCATAATAGATGCCTCCTGATATCTCTAATTTGTTCAAAAATTAAAAAACAGAATTACAGAATCGTATGTAAAGTGCCATACATTACCCGAAAATCGTTTGAAAAAAATTTCTCTGTAGTTTTAATTGCGTGAAAACAGATCATGTTAATTAATTAATTGCTGATGGTGACTTTCCAATAATGAAAAAGAATCTAACTGCCCACGCTAAAATCCTAGAACCAATCAAACCTTTTTACGTATTGCATTATTATTAGTGCGTGAAATCTGCGTCGCTTTGTCCAATCAGAGCGTCATATTTTTCATAATACTTATTTTTTCCCACGAATTCGATAAGAAAGAAACCATTTTCTTTCACTTCTTGCTTATTTACACCCAGCACACCCCTTAAAAAACTGACAAGATGCTCACCGCAACGTTGTAATAAATAAAAAAATGATTCTGAGTTATGTTTCAAACGGACTGCATTTTTTTTCGATTTTTTAAAATCAGCCTATTATAATAATCCGAATAATTTTGTTCTAATTTTCACCCAAAATAAAAGAATGATTGCCGACGACGATTCGAGTATTTTCATTCATATTTTTTGAATCACAGCAATGAGCAGCAGTGATGAGATAAGAAGAACTGATTATAGTTGCTCCACAAAATGCTTGTCCATATATTTGTAGGCTTGCAATCTTTAAAAGTTTTAAAATAGAGTTCTTATCATTTCTGAAAATCAGTATAAAAATTAAAAAAAATATTGATACGTAATCAATAATGTTGTTATATAAAAATTAAACTTCGACTCGAATTGAATTACTATCGTGAATAGTTAGTGACGACATTATCTGTACGGCCAAATAATGGTCATTTCGGATACAAAAACTTAGAGTTTTATTTGTCACTTTAAAAGTCGTATTTGTAAAGTTTTTTTGAATTTACAAATAAATAAATATAAATGCATTAAACAACCACACTATTTAAATAATAGGTGGAAGGCTTTGAAAGGAGCAAATTGATTCAATTAAATTACCATTGATAAAAATTAATACATTAAAATTATCACAATGAGTATAAATTTTATTAAATTGAAACAACTTTCCCAGTTCCATGAATTTGGTTCGACTTCCATCCCATTAATAATTCTAGAACTTCTTCCCGAGAAAATATTGCCCGATCCACAGTTTACGCCATTTGGTAAAACATCTGCTGCGTAAGTTGCCGTCAAAATTAAATGATTTAAAAAAAACATTGTTTAAACAGTGAGTTCGAATAAATAACTGCATACTAAACTCGCTATATATAGATGGTGATAATTCTTCCTGTGAGCATGGATTTTAAAAGTATTCTTCAATTCTCATAATTTTTCTCATTTTATTTTATCTAACGTTTCGTTTATTCTATAAAATTTTCCAAGATATGATTTGTCTCATGTTTAAAGTTTAACAAATGATTTAATCAATTCTCATATTATTGCTCCTTTATCGTTGTCATACGAATGAAGCATATATGATATTTTCCTGCGAGCATTTTTTTAACAATTATTTATATCATCCTAATATTCTTGCTTTCCTGTTTATAGACCATGGGATAATTTTAAAATTATATGAAAAAGCACTTAATGAATCTTTTTATTAATAAACCATATTTTACAACATCTGGTATATTCTTAATTAGTAAATGTGATATGATTTTTTAATAATTATACTGATTATGCGAAAAACAAAGTCCCGTGAGTAATGTATTTGATGTTATTTCATCATATTTATTTCATCAACAAATGTCTAGATGTCAATTTAATGATTATATTATATTCGTATTATTGTTGTTGGACTTTTTTGAACAAAAAAAACCGCAAAAGTTAGTTTTCTCGCAAACCATGATGCAGTGCAGAACGTTCCGTGGCTTCAATCAAATTCAATACCATCCATCTTTATAACTTTCATCAGGACTCATGTCCCAAATCACCAAAAAATCATTTTTGTTCATCGTAAATTAACTTTTTGATTTAACTTGTTGATCGTAATGTCTTGAAATTGCAGAAAATTGCTACGAAACGCCCAGAAAGCCTGAACAGATAAAAAATGATGAAAAATTGAAGAAAAATAAGTTTTCATATTTGAGAACTTTTCTGAGTATTTTTTTCAGGAAAATACTGAAACCTTATTTTTGACTCGAAAACCTAACAATATCAAAAAGCGGTTAGCAGATTGTCTTCTGATGAATTATTTTGGTAGATGAGGATAAGGATTTTTTGGTATTAAGGATAAATCTATAAATGGCTTTTCTGAAAAGTTCCGAATTTGTTTTGTATTCCTATAAAATGGTGTTCAAAGGTAGAATTTTACGACTGCTACTCTCTTAATATAATTTATTGATGAATCATTAATAATGACACAATTATATTGAATATCACTGAAGTTGACCCAAGGTTACTCATGGTGGCAATCTTTTTTTCAAAACAATCTTTAAAAATTCTAGAATTTTCTCAATATGAATATTTTTTTCGTTGTCAGTCTATATCCCTTATTCACACTTTTGTAAATATCCCGACCCTGATTAGGAAACGTAGTGTGTTTTTAAGTAGTAGGGCCGGGATATTTACAAAAGTGTGAATGAGGGATATCGTCGAAAACGATGCATGAAATTTTAATTTTCGATGATTTTCAAATTTAATTCTAAAATTTTTAATATTTGTAAGCGAAAATGTTCAAGATTTTTGATCAGTTGACCGGACCGAACATAATAACATTATTATTTTTATTTACCTCAGTGAAAAAATCTGCTTTCAAGTGATATTCTGGAAATAACAAGACCGAAATTCAAAAATGGCCCAAATATAATTTTGTACTAAATCATTCCAGACAAGAATTCCTAGACGGGTTGTATGTCGGGTCTAAAGGGGGTGGCATAAGTCCAGCAGATTGGTACATTTTTTCAGAGCAATATATGAAAGAAAAAAATGTGGAAATTAATTTTTTTTATTTTTTATCTTCAATAAAAGTGTTCATTCTAACAAACGATAACATTTTTATTTCCAAAACATAACTAACTATAGTTAGAAATACAAAAAACCACTTTGCACTGTGCATTATTTTCCAACTTAACCCGACTATAGAATTTTTTGAAGACGATATTAATAAACTTCAGACATTGTCGGATGTACTCCGCTAATAAGTTACGTAATTACTCTGCACAGTCGAAAATTTCACAAGTATCATGAAAAAGGGTAAAAATTGGCAAAAAGTAAGAGAAAAAAACAGCTTTTTTGAGATAAAAGATGACCTTAAATTGCGTTTGATATCAAAAAAAATGCCCTGACTATTGGCGCCTATTACACCCACCATTTTATTGGGAATTTTTCACAACCATAAATTTTTTAAAGATGGCACTTATCCAGTGCACAGTCAAGTGTTAAAAATTTCATCAACAGTTTGAAAATGATAATCGCGGACCTACCGATTAGTTGACATACGGCGATTTATGCCAGGGGATTTATGCCGGGTTTATGCTACCCCCTTAAAGAACATAGATTTAAAAAAAATCAGTTGTTTTACGATAGACTCAGCACCTGAAGGTCTGCTTTTAAAATGTTGAGTATGGGCTATGGAATCGTGAGACGAAGGCTTGATCAACAAACGAGTATCCTTATACCTGTACTTATCGTAACAGCCCTGGAATTATTCTGAGGCTTGATTGAAAAGTACCAAAACCGACACCCACCCCCTCTAATCATTGAAATTTCGATTATATTTTTTTTCAAATGCGGTAGTTGACACATCGTGGAAGCCGTTTTGTGCGGTGCGTAGGTATAAGTTATTCGATACAGAAAATGAGAAAAAGTCAACCGCTCAAAACGGGTTTCCCGATTAGTATTGTATGTCAAATCAAAACTGAATTGACATGTATAATTATTAAGAAAGGGTTAAATATAAAGAATTGAATTGATTTGACTTGATTTGTTTAATAAATGAATAAATTTAGCAGTTTTTAAGCAAATCGCCGTACTGTTCAAAACTTTGTGGATTTCGGGTGGCCATTTTTAGTGCTACTTTACATAAGTAGTTGTCTGATGAAGTCATGTGTTTTGATTGGTTGATCCATTTATTATACATGCGATTCCAATATAGTAAATCCCTCATTTTACGGCTAAGTTCTTCTCCCTCATTTTCAACCAAATTAGCTAGAAAAAATAAGTTAATTGTTTAAGGAGGTCGGTGCATTTTGACAGATACGGATATGGGCTCTTGATGAAAAACTTTTCACTGGGTTTATATATATGTTTTATAATCCAGGCAACTTTTGTAACTTTTGAAGAAAATTTTGAGTTCGAATTAAAGTTTTCGAACTTGAAAAATGTTGAGAAATTTTTTAAAAAAGTTCCAAACTTTATAAAAAATGCCTTATTTTTAATTCAAATTGTTTTTTCGATATTTGTTTATATCAACGAAAAACACTATTCAAAATGGCCACTTTAACTTTTTCCGTAGGTGACCATATAATTTTTATATGCTATTTGAAAAATCATATAACATGGTTTTGTGATTTTTGGTGAAAATGAATTGGAAATATTTTGAAAATTTCCCTCATTTCTGGTTCAAAAATTTTCAAACTTATTATTTTAGAATCACCAGCTGAAAATATGGAGCATGGCTAGTTCAACTTAATTCGAATATGTCACTACGTTTTTGCTTTTCTCTCTCGAATTGTTTAAGTGAGCTCCTGAAATCAAAGTAATTTCTTTTGCAAAGCGAAACACTAGCGGTCTTGGGAAGAAATGCCATCGAAGCGCTATTTTATCCAGAATTAAAGAAAACTATCATACCCGAACTTGCCGAATTGGTAAGCCGACCCATCCACCGCGTAAAATTTGATAAATTAAACTCATGAAAAAAAAATTTTTACGATGTGCTAAAATTTCGTTTTTTTTCGTCTTTTTTCAAAAACTTAAATTTTCGATTTTGACGTGAAAATTGTATAAATTTAAATTAAATAAATTTTAAACGGTGGTCGATACCACTTTTAATGCTTCTAATTGATACAAAATAGAAAATAAATTTTACTGTAATTTAGTGATCTGATTTTCTTCAGATTATACGAAGTTAGCTTAAAAGTTGCAACTTTTGTTCGAAAATGTTTTTATTTGAAAATTTTGAAGTGGCAAAAAGTTTCCCATCAAGAGAAAAAAAAATGAAATAGTGCAAATTTGTCAAAATGCACCGACCTTTTAACCCTTCTTTGTGAAAACATTTTCGCCAACCCATCAGTGCCGATTAATAAGCTCAACTTTGACCGGGTTTAAAGAAATCACATTTAAGTTTGACGTCTAATTATTTTACTTCTAGATATTTTAAGTGAGTTAGTTTCGGTATTTGAAGGTTCACAATAAACTTTCATCAACTTTTTCTGTAAAGAATTTTTTATCGAGTTTTTTGACTAATAAAATTTTGTCATTATAAGAAACGGAGATTTAAAAAAAAAGTTTTGAAAATGAAATTGAAGGGAAGTTGAAATAAGAGGTTCTTATTTCGATCTTGAATTTTTTTGTAATTTTTTTTAAACTTTATACCGTACGGGTAATATCTCGAACTCTTCGCTGAACGTTTTGCGATATGAATACACATCTTTTGAAATTAAGAAAATAATTTTATTAAAAACCTTGCTAGTTCCTCACTTCCAAGAAAAAATGTGAGTAGCATAAACGCATTAATTAAACTGTTATCTATCGCTTTTCGCTCAAATAATTTAAATGGATTTCCTCAGTTTGTCTCAAGCAAGTTCGCAATTAAAAGTGAGAATTTAATTTAGGTCTGAATTTGTTTTCTATTTCGTACTTTAAAACAAATTTTAATAGCCTCCCTGGTTCAGAATTTTATGTTGTTTCTGAAAATAAGATTTTTATGATTCTGCGTTAAAAGCTTCAAAACTTTAAATTTAACTGACAACAAAAATATTTGGTTTATAAAACAGTATTTGCTTGAGCTGATATTTGATTTATAAAACAATACTTGCTTGAGCTAAACGGACTTAGAAAATAAGACTTGTCGATTTTAAATCACGAATGAATGATATCAGGCATTTTTACAGGAATAAGTTTCACGATTCTCACCTTATACTGTATAAGTTATACATGTGAAATAAATGTTAAAATAATATTTTTATATTTCTGAAAAGTCTACATGAATCAAATAGTTTGAAACGCATAGAGCTTAGTTTTGGCTCTGATTGGTCGAATGGCTGAAATTTATAGCTTTGAAGCCTGCTCATTTGCCAGACGAGGTCCCTCGAGTTAGGCGTTCTAAACTATTTGAATCATGTAGTATATTTCTAGGGCACTCGTTATCAAATAATTGGTAATGAATGGTTATTTTAATGCGTGAGTTCTTCTGAAATAGTTTATTTTTTTACCTGATGTAAGTGAAAAAGCAAAAATGAGAAATAAATTCATTATCAAAATTTGTGTTTGTACTGTTTATGCAAATAATGGGTGTTTTATAGCATCCTCCATCTAGTGAGTTTTGTGTGATTTGCGTCATACGCTAATTCTAACCCAAGATGAATTTATAAATTAAATATTAAACTGCGCTGAAATAGCTTTAAAATATTACATGATGCAAATTAAGCACAAAAATATATTTTGTGACAAAAAGGTTAACTTCTTAACTAACCGATAGAGCACGGTTAGATGTCATTGATCATTTCACATTTTGGTTTTGCCTTCAAAGTTAATGCTGTCATTTTTAACTGTAATAAAGTTACTGTTACCAAATTGCTGAATATCCTTGATAGCTCGTTTGAGCTGTCTGCGAAAAAAATCAACCACCCAAAAATCATTTTTGACCTCTAAAAATTTTTAACATAATGTATTTTTCAGATTTTAATTAAAACAGGGTGAGGCTCAATATCGCCGAAAGTTTTTAGCCGAAAAATTTCGGCGATATTGGCAAATTCGGCGCTATTGGCACATTCGGCGATATGGGAACAGAAATAAGTATTTCAGCTAAAAATCGTGATATCGCGTATGTTTTCAAGTTTCGCGGTTACAATTTCAAGCAAACTTGCATTTAATCATACTCGAAACAATCACTGAGACAATATTAGTGGGATTTGAACACGCGCTATAGAGCTAACAACTCGTACTCTAGTCGCCAAGACCAAGGAGAGTACCAGAGATAGCAGCATGGAACAATCAGGGCTCAGAAAATAAGGATCGAGCGCGACTCGCGAGCGCGCAACGCCTTCTGTTCAGACTGAAAAAACACAAAAATGGTAAGAATGTACTAGACAATATAAGCGACAAATAAGCGTCTCTAATTGGCGGATAGGCGGCCTGTACACTCACCCGTCGCTTAAAATCCTTATTTTATACCACACTAACATATCTAATTTTTGTGTTTTTCACTCTGGACAGGATATATTTACCAAGTAATAAGGATGAGAAGAAGGTTCTGTCTTTCAATTCTGTTCATTGCTATAGTGTTTGACTATTTACAGTTCGATAAATGAAATATTTCAAAAAATATCGAAAGTTTTGAACTTTCACTTTTAAAATGTATGTGTGTGAAATACACGACCGATAAAGTAGAACGTAAACAAGTTTTGAAATTCGAATTATTTTTATGGTCCCATTGGGAATCGAAATTTCCGAGTTGCGTTGGAAGTAACTTCAAAGAACTGGATAATCCAATGAGTGTAATCTAGTCTCAAGTTGCTAGGCACCAAATATACCTTTGGTGGTTTTTAATTTAGTCATCCATTATCAGTGTGAGTACAGATAACGTTTTGCCAAAACGCAGCGAGAAATTGGGTCGGTGATACGGCCTCTAAAAGTGCTATGGACCATAGCCTATGGTTTATCAATAAAATTATATTTTAAATTTTACCAAGCAATTTCATAAAAGCTAATGCTGATCTTTTAAACGTATTATGATGACTACTGAGAAAAATTTGAGCTTTTTACTACATTTATTCGCTAAGACGATAGATTCTAAAGTTTAATATGTCTAGAATTTTTAAAAAAGTTCGGGAATGTTTAAACCGTCGGATAAAAAAAACTTGTGCTCAAATTTTGGCATGCCATCGTTACTTGTTAAGTACAATTTTAAGCTAATTTGGGAATATTGTCTTGGAGGAGGTAGATTTTGAAGTTAGAAAAGTGTTTATTTGTAAGATGAATGTGATATAAGTGTAAGTGTAAACAATGTTGGTACTGAGTCCAGATCAAGGAGTGATCTACAAACAATTTATGTTTCAGTTTCCTCATGTTAAACATTATCACCAAGAAATTGTCAAATAAAGATCTAATACCCCTCATCCGCATTGTACGAGCGTTGTTGAACGTTTTCTGGGCAGTAAACCAGAAGATATATGAAATAGATTTAGTTATAATATGACTATTTATTAATAGATAATATACAATAATATTAACTATATTTGATAAGATGTTTTTCTTGGAAATGAATTTATGTAAATTCGTATTCCCAGGCCAGCAGATTTTTGTTAGACAAGCTTTCAATTTATTATCAAGAAAATAATCTGAATCAAAGCTAATCACAGAAAATAAACAGTGTCATACTTATTTACAGATTACAAATAATTATGAACTATTATAGGTTTATTGGCAGGTTGGATGGCAGGATTTTCTGTCAGTTTTTCTATCAAAATCAAGAGTCATTTTGGGTCAATTTGAATCTTTCTTATTTAGATTAAGGGGGTTCCCAACGGTATGAAAGGTGTTTTTGAAGGTCTTTTACAAAAATATGGTTAGAGCTACAAACTTTTAACTAGTATGGCTGCAATGATCGAAACCTTGGCTGCAAATCAACTGACTTTAAGAGTTTTACAGAATGGCATTTCACCAGTGAACCGAATTGGAAACCAGTAATTTCAAATCTTATAAAATTTTCAGCGCCTTAAAAAAAACGTGAAAATTCTTGAGGTTATGTAAAGCTGCAGTATCCAACTACTGTAAAGCCGAAATTTTAATCTTTGTTTTTCGAACTCTATAATTCTCTCAAAATTTACAGTAGACTAACTGTAAATTTTTGACAAGTGTCGCCATAAAAATGTCAGCGCCGTAAATTTAATTTTTATTTTGCAATTTAAATCTTGAAAAAATCCTGTCAGTTAACTTGGTGTTGAAGTATTAATTTCAAAAAATTGTTTCTCAGTTTTCATTCTTAGAGAAGCGCGACTGTAAAATTTTTAAAAAAAATGCCGTCAAAAAATTTAGAAAATTAGGGTCATCTTAGAATGATTTTCGTAGTTGTTTAAAACGTTAAAATTTTCTTGGGTTCGTTTATGGTCAATGATTTAAATCAACAAACATTCTGGTTCATTAATTGAAGAAATAGTTGGTTAAACGATTTCTTGTTATCCTCACGGCTAACAAATTTTACATCATGAATTGTTATTATCAGCTTACTTTATATAATTTCAAAAAAAAGTTATTTAACGACATTAAAATCAATAGTATTAATTAGATGTTTATGCGTGTTAGGGAACTCCCTTAAGGAGTCGGTTGGTCATTTCCCGTCAAACTGCAAGGGTGATATTCCAAAAACATTGAACTAACAGAACCAACCTTCGCGTAATTTGAACTTAGACAGTAATCTGATACGATCCCACCCTACGCCGACACCTACGCTTTTAAAGAAAGCCCTCTTAAAAAGGACACGCATTCGTTACCTACCTTCAATTTTATGCATATTTTTATTTATTTTTTGTGTGAGCCTCCGGAAAAAGCCTAACAAATTTTGCCAAATTGCTTTTGTCTTAAAATTTCTGGCTTTCGGCGGACAAAAAACGCAAAAAAACTAAAAATTTTGAAATGATCAGTTTGTGAGGCTCAGGCAAAATCTATCTCCTTCACCAGTTTTAAAGATACAGTATGTCATACTGCATCTGAAAGCACAAGACTTGTTGGACAATAAACTAGAGATTTTTCTTTGAAATTTTGCTTCGGCGTCTCTTGAGGGCCATGTCAACTTTTCATTTTGAGCCTAAATTTTGTCAAAACCGAAACCACAAAAAAATGCTTCAAAAATTTTTTTTCCGTAAATTCAAACACTTTTACGGATTTTTTTGCAATTTTTAACTCAGTAGCGTCAAAAGAAAAAAAATAAGCGCACTTTCAATTAAAATCATAAATTAATCAATAATTTTTGTTTTCGTTTTTTGGCTTTTTTA
>SCLH01001886.1:58011-81011 GCA_004367855.1 Oikopleura vanhoeffeni | reverse complement strand
GTGTTCGAAAAACAGTTGAAATTATAACATGTCCGGGAATTCTTCAGAATAATTTTTTAAGAAAAATCTGAATTTCTTCAAAAAACATTTCAAAGTATGTGCGGAAACAAGGTTTATTTTTGAGCAAAATATATCGAAAATAATATTATTAAATACTATTGCTCTAGATTGTAGCCTTTTAAAATTTAGTTTAATACGGATAATTCTTCGCAAAGTTTAGTTTCAATTCGAAAATTATCCCTGCTGCCTTTCTGTGCAAGGTCGGTATGAAGGCGTTGCACAGAAAGGCGCAAACAGGATAATCCGATAAAATCATCAGTATTACTAATACTGTATTAGAAACGCAATGGAGTGAGGGAAAAAGAGCGCCCGTGACAGAGTCAACCTGCGCGGGAGACCCAAGACATTTCTAATGTCTTCGCCTTAAACCACTCGGCCATTCACGGCTATGATTAATTTTGAAGTTTTTATATTTAAAGAAGTTTACTGATAATCTTTATTGCATGTTGAGCAGTTGAAAACATTAATTTAAACCCCCATTAAATTTCCAGTAGAACCATTTTGAAACTCTTTACAAAAAAGTTTTATGATTGATTTAGCCTTATTTTGTATTTAAATTTTTCATTGATTTTTTTTGTACTTCGAAAAGCTGATTTTTCTGAACCCAAATTGATTTTCCAAGTATTTTTTGTTTTCATAATCACAGATGGGACAGTTTTCACATTGAAAATCTAGAGCAGAATTCGACGGGGGAAATGATAAAAAAACATTGATAAATTAATTTCAGATTATTTACCCGGTAATAGGACTGGCTATTTGTCGCCAGATTTTTTAAGGAAATAACGATTATACACTTATTGTAATAATATTACAGGTAAAAAATCTTGAAATTTGTTAATTAATAATTTTATATTTTCCCCCTACGAATTCTGCCCAAGATTTTTTTTCGCCTTTTCATAGCAAATTTATAGAAGAGTAATTAATACAAAAAATGTCAGATTTCCACGGATCGGTACCTGCGAAAACCATTGATGTTATTGCTCAATCATGAAATTGCGTCACTTTTTATAAAGTTTTTCCGTTTTTTGAAATAATTTTAAAACAAACATTTATTGGTGCGATAAAAAATCGCTTGAAATTAATCGTGTTATAAAACTATTCCTTTCATTTCTGTTGTTGAGTTTGCTAGATCTAATGTGCTCCCATTTGCAAATTCCAGTGCTGTTTCTACATTGTGTCTCCATTTGATATTTCCGGAATCTATCAAGCTCAATTTTGGCCTGAAACATCGCAAACTATGTCCGTTATCCACGGAAGATATTGGACAAATACTGCATTTAAAAAGGCGAGCTGTAAATTCAATAAAAAAATTGATTTATCGATTACGCGACTTCCTGGTCGTTATTTGTAGATTTTTGGCCAAAATTTTTAAATAATTCGGCTTTTGAAAACAAACTCAGTGCGATTACATTCTTAGATATCTCAGACTGATTGCTCATATTCTTGTGAATAATAAAATAAAAAATTGTCCAAATCCAACCATTGGCCTTCAATTTTTTTTAAGAAAAACTAATAAATAAAAAAAATTATTTTGTGCTCATTTGAGCTTTCTAAGAAATAATCGGATGAGTGTTTCAAAAAGTCCGAAATTATTTTAAATTTTTTGGCCAAAAAATTCTAGCAAATAACGACCAGGAAGTCGCTATCGATATTATCGAATTTGAGTGATTGAACCTTATTAATTGGGACATGTGATTTCTTCTATTAGGCATGTGAGATTTTCCCAAATTTCCTTAGCAAAATTCTTTTTCCCAAATTGTTACCTAAGCTAATTTTCCCAAATTGTCCTTAGCAATCTTCCTAAGCTTTTTTGGTCAGTATTTTAAAAAAGCGATAATTTTTCCCAAAAAAATGAAGACCCTTTTTTTTTTTTTTTTTTTTTTGCTCTTCACTTTTTGAAAAACGTAATTAAAAAGAGTTCATTTCTATAGAATTTTTTCCCAAATTGTCCTTTAGCACCCTGTCCTTAGAATATTTTGCCCAAAAACGGTTCTTTTTTGGAAATTTCCCAAATTGTCCTTAGCACCCTGTCCTTAGATATTTTGCCAAAAAAACGGTCTTTTTTTGGAATTTTCCCAAAATGTCCTTAGCCACCCTGGCTTAGATATTTGCCCAAAAAAACGGCCTTTTTTGGAATTTTCCCAAAATTTGTCCTTAGACCTTGTCCTTAGATATTTGCCCAAAAACGGCCTTTTTTTGGAAATTTTCCCAAATTGTCCTTTACAATCTGTCCTTAGATATTTGCCAAAAAACTGGCCTGTCGAAATTTCCCAAATTGTCCTTAGCAATCTGTCCTTAGAATATTTAAGACCCAAATATGGTTTTTCAAATTGTCCTTAGCAATCTGTCCTTAGATATTTGCCCAATTTTTCTACATATAGGCTTATTTGAAGTTTTGGCGAAAAGCAAATTGTCAGTGTTGTTAGAAATGAATGAACAAAGCAGCGGAAGGCTGCTGATTCTGTCTATAAGGACACCCTCTATAAGGAAAATTTATGGCCAAAACCTACGCCTTTTTATTTTTTTGGTCGTCCCTTATAAGGACAATTTGGCTTAAAATAATCAAGGGTACAATTTTCAAAAATATAAGGACAATTTGGGGAATATAAGGACATTTGGGAAAATATAAGGACAATTTGGGAATATAAGGACAATGTTGGGGAAAATTACTTGGACAATTTGGAATATAAGGCAATTTGCGAAAAGTCTATAGAAAGACCCCCTTTTACGGTTTTCAAAAAGTCAATTGAGCAAAAAAAAAAAAAAAAGGTTCTTCCACTTTTTTTGGAAAAAAAATTATTGATTTTTTAAAAAAAAATTTGGCCAAAATTATATCTAGGACAGATTTGCTAAGGACAATTTGGGAATTAGCTTAGACAATTTGGGAAATTTTGCTAAGGACCAATTTGGGAAAATCATACTGTCCTTAAAGACTAAAAACACACTATTAAAGCGCTCCATAAGCCAGAAAAAAATAAGCGCTTGCAAGTTTTCAAGTGGCGTCAAACCAACAGTGGATTCGTTTTACTGATTTCCCGATGAAGCTGCTTTCGGACCTTATTTAAGCTTTATCTTGCAAATTGGAAAATATAGGAGAATTTCGAACCAACATTCATAATGCTCTTCTTCAAAACCGCAGGTTAAATATTATATTGTAGGCTAGTGCTAGTGTTAAACGAATCCTTCCGGTCTCGACGTCACTGAACATCAGGCTGTAAAGTACTGAACTTTAAGTTATCTGAAATTAAAAATGACGATAAGCGCACCAGCTTTAAGTCGTTCGAAAAAATACTTTTTTACTTACTTTGCGTATGGAAGAAGTACAGTATTAACCAAAATGACGATAAGCCTCCGGGCTATACATACAGATTTGATAATTTATACTGACAATTCAAAACCATTTCCCTGACCCGTTCTGCATTCTTCAAATTCATTCAGTCCTGATATTCCATTCTGTCCTGTAATCCATGTTCTCCTAAAATGCCATTGTCCTAAAAATCCATTCTGTTCTAAAATTTGACAACTTTTTGCTAAGACATGAAAAGTCTTTTATAAGACAGATGACTTAGGACAATCTGAAATTTTAATTACTAAGGACAGATTGCTAAGGACAATTAAAATTTTTTTACTTAGGACAGATTGATAAGCAACAATTTGAAATTTTTTTACTTAAGGACAAATTGAAATTCTTTACTAAGGACAGTTGCTAAGGACAATTTTGAAATTTTGTATAAGACAGATTGCTAAGGACAATTTGAAATTTACTGTCATTATATACGATTTGAGGAAAATATTTGAAGACTTTTTTTTTTTTTTTTTTTTTTTTGCTCTTCACCTGAAAATTTCTGAATTATATTACGATTTGTATGAAAATAATTTGAAGACCTTTTCTTTTTTTTTTTTTTGCTCTTCCACCCAAAAAATTACGAAAGAGAGTGTTTTTATAGAAAATTTATGAAAAAAACCCTTGATTATTTTCCCCAAAATTGTCCTTATAGAGGGTTCCTTTATAGACAGAAATCACATAAAGTTAAAAAATAACCGAAAAATTTCGAAATTTTAACTCGAAAGAACTCCGATATATCGAAAATTAATCTTTATGCGCCTTTCTCTGCACGCGTCATAACTTTTAAGAGAAAGTGGACCAATTAAATCCGGGATTTCTTGATTTAGTCGACAATGAGTATATGATTGGACACTGGCTTCACAGTTATGAGGCGTGCAGAGAAAGGCGCAATAGGGATTTTGATATGTCTGAAATCTGAAATAAGAAATTTCAAAAGTAGGAAAAGGTGACTGTGGTTTGCGTCTAGCGTAGGTTTTGCCATATTTCTGCCTATTGTCCTTATAGAGGGTGTTCTTATAGACGGCAAAGCCACAGTTATCAATTTTAAATAATTTCTAATAATTTATTTTGAATAGATTTTTCAGTGAAAATTTCCCCCTCTAAATCGTGAAAATTTGACAAAAAAACATTTTTTTACAATAAAGTATTCAATTTAATTTAATTTCAAACCCAAATGTAACAAATTTATAAATTAACAATAAATGTTTGTCATAAATGAAGGCTTACGTTGACTGATTTATTTTTTCATAAATTTTTTTTTTAAGGTAAGCTTTAAAATGCCGTAAAAATAAATGTTTTTCAAAAGGTTACTAAAATTTTTCTTGTAAAAGTTTTTTATTCGATTGATTTCATTTCGAGTTATTTGTTTCCGAATATGCAAATGAATAGGCCAATTCCTTTTATAAACTTCTTCTTGATAAATTCTCCTCTACGTTTTTCCGCATCATTAAACCGTCTAAATTGCGCAACTTTCCTCCATGAAGAGCGCGACGAGAAACTTTTAAATTTACTTCGAAATAATTTGGGCGGTTTCTTTAGCAGAATAATTGACCAGTTGATCCATTTGTAGAAAATCGCAGGAAACCAGAACTGAAATTTTTTCTCAAAATGTTCAAGTTGGAAAAAAATACTAAGTATACTTAGGTATAAAATACTTCTGTACTGTCAAGTTAGTCCTTATACAGGGGGGCAATATCGGCCGGAAGTTTTTTACCAAAAAATTTTGCATATTGCACATTCAGCGAATTGGGCCCTCCCTTTGTACTGGAGGCCTATATCGCATTGGATTTTTTCCCAATAACGTAGGGTTCGGCAAAAAAATTTCCGGTGATTTTCTACAAACGCGATATTGCCCCCGCCACTGTATATCGAAGCATCCTGCCTAGTGTAATTTTTATGTCAATAACAACATAAAAACATAGACGATTGACAATAAAAATTACACTAGCAGGTTTTTCGATATGGTTTTGCCGTTTTGTCATAAATTGACCAAATTTGGCAGTATTTAAAAATAATTTCTCTTGTTAGCGGTGTGCTAATTTTATTACGATTCCGTTTAGCATGTACTTATGTCATAATTTATAGATTCAAAATATTTCGAAACTATGAAGAATCAATTTTCTAATATAAAGGTTAAAAACGCCATTATTACAGTAGTACTGCATATTTTCGAAAAATTGTCGTCGATTTTTTTAAAAGAAATGATTTTCTAGTTTGATTACGTGGGGCCTCCCAATATTGCCAAAAGTTTTTTGGCAAAAATATTTCGGCAATTAATGGCACATTCGGTAATAAGGTCTGTTAATATGATAACTTTTATATCAAAATAACGGAAGCTTTTTTTTTATAGAAAATTTTGATTTAAAATGAAATTTATTTTTTATAAAAATTGTTTGGATAACGAAATTTATAAAGTGTGTGGACGACCATAATGGAAATTATGAAGATAATATATTCGCCCATTTTCGTGGATTCTTTTTTATATTTTAATCGAAAAATTTTTTCCTGTATATATTCGCAGTCTGTTATTTAAATTGTGGTTTCAATCTCATTTCTTTTGACCCATTTCATAAGCCATCCAAAAATGTCGACTCACAATGAACAGAAAATCAATCTCATTTTAGTGCTGATTCTCTTCTGGGCAAATGATTCACTTAAAAATTTCATTTCCATCACAAAAAGTGATCTTCCGCAGTGGAAATCAGTCTCTTTGATCGAGAGATAGTGAGAAAAATAAATTCTAAAAAAATAAAATTTTCGTCTCATATTTTCGTAGAATGGTGAATTGATCGCCGATTGTTTCAACTTTGTCGCTGGTAGTCGGGGTTTGTTCGGTAGATAGAATTCGGCTATTTAATTAAATATCGACTTTTCTAATTGTATTAATTTGGCGGGGGGGCGAAGTAGCGAGAATCGCTCAGAAAGAAATATCATTTACGTAACGTTATATGTGCAATAAAAAATTATTTCAAAAATTATTATTTTTTTTTAAATCAGTGGAAAAACCTCAAAGTTGGCGAAATGCTCTGTAAGATATTTAATTATTAATTTATAGTACAAAACCAGAATGTCTGAAATTTTTTGTTTTGATGGATTTTATTAGAAAATCTTCTACTTTTAATTGAACCGAAGCTCGAATTCCATAACAATTTTGATAATTCTTAGAATGTCCGAAAATCTTTGAATTTTTCTGTATAATATAGCCGAATTACAATAAAAGCCGAATTACATATTGCCGAATTACTATCTTACCCTTTTTCAGGTCGATTATAAGAATAAAGCCTCATTATTTTGGTTAATGACCGGCACATATCGATTACGGGGCTTCTGTCGTTTTACTAGATTTGTTAGCGAAGGATTTTTATAATAATTTCAGCTTTTTGAAACAAGTCAACGAAATATCTTGTGATTAATAAAATAAAATGCAATCGGTACGAAACTGAATCATTGGTTTCCAATTTTTTAGAGGTACTAATATTAAACAATTTCAGTAATCTCAGGAAAAACAATTAAAAAGAGTAGTTCGACGACCAATTTTTTATTTTTATTGATTCACAATAGTATTTGTGCTCAGTTTGAGCTATCTAAGAATGTAATCGTATGAGTTGTTTTCAAAAGGCCGAATTATTAAAAAATGTTGGCTAAAAATCTAATAAAAAACGACCACCTTTTAGTGAACCGGAAATGAATTGTTCGAAAAAAAAAGTATAGTGGTTTGCGTCTATAAGCCAGCTGAGATTTGCCATATTGTCCTTAGCTTTTTGGTGCCATATGTCCTATTTTTTTTTAAATTGCTTTTAAAATTTCGCAACCAAAATTAAGATGGAGTGTATAATTTGATAATTAGGTTTTAAAAATTTGCTTAAAAAAAGTTTAATCTATTAGAATGTGATTTGGAAATTTCTGATGATTTTTAATTTCCCTCATCGTTTTCAACGAGCATATTTAACAATAAAAATGTTTCAATTCATGGTGAAATACCAGTTTGAAATGCGAGTTAGAGCAAATAAATATTTGATTATTTTTCTAGAATGTTTTGATAAAACAAATTTCATCATAAGATTCCTAACTTTGATCAGAATAAATCAATATATCCCAAGATCCTTGGCCTAGTCTCGATTTATCTCAGCGTCATAACTTTGAGCCAGTGTCCAATCACAATACCCGCATTGTCGACGTCAATTCAGAATCTGCGATTTAATTGCCACTTTATTTCAAATTGAGCATTCAGATAAATCGACGAACTCTAGACGACTGCGTAGGCAGGATGTTCGATATATAAGAGTAAATTAAAAGGACTCAAAAAATTACGTTGAGAACTCCCTAAGTCTGAGTTTACCAAATAACCGTTTTTATGCGACAATAATGAGAAAACTTGCTGGCTTATAATTTAAATGAAATTTTGAATTGGAAAACTTAGCAAATATTTTACTCTCGCCTTTTTGGAATTATACCAACTAGATATTATATAATATCAGCCACCAAACATGGACAACTATGGCTATTCCAATCACAACCGTCCTTCAAAGATTGCGAAGAAAACATTTAGGCGATTTAAATATCTTAATTTTATGGTACTTTTTTTCGACATTTCATTTTCCGGTTCACTAAAAGTGTTTTTATTAAAAATAGTTTTTTCGGTTAATGAAGTTTCATTACACTTGTTCAGGTGACCAGTTCGATATAAGCGTTATAAACGTATTTTAAAGTTCAGTTTTCAATTAAATGTTGGTCTTCGTATCGGTCGATTTTTCAACAAACATTTATGAGCCCAGTTTCATAAAAAAAAATTTTACGAAAAAACAACGTTGTCTGATTAAAAAAAACGGATACCTTCTCAAACGTCCTGGACACTTTCTCAAATGTCCTGACAAAAATCTCAATAATATAGTTTTCAAACGTTTTTAATTTACAAACGTCATAACAGTTTTCTAAAACGCCTTTACAAAATTCTTAATCATAGGTGATCAGGACGTTCGAGTGTTTTACAAATAGTTTACGAAAAAACAAGATTTTATGAATATGTTTTTGAAATCCAGATGTTTACAAAATTATTCAAAGATTGAGCGTTTTTTATAAAATTTCTTAAAAACTGGTCCTTATACATAGGGGTGCGCAGCAGTAAAACTAACAGTAGTTGATACAAATTCGTTGACCTCACGGGGGTTGTTGACCCAGAAAAAAACTATTACGGGCAGAAAAAGTTTTTAAGCCATCTACGTGATCAAAATTGACTTTTTTAAAACGCCCATTTAGAGCACTCACTTCGATTTTTAGCAATAAAACTCCAATTTACCTGATTTTCAAAAGTAGCGCCGTGTCACAAAAAAATTGCTGAGCCTTTAACAATTTAAAAGAGCGGAGTTTCGAGAAATGTTGGGTGGAAAAGGAAAGGGGTTTTGGTCATTCGAAGAAATTTATGCAATCTCGGACCACTTATTTTTTTGCTTTAAAAATTTCCCTCTTTTCCTCGGTTCTATTTTTTGTCAAATTTTCAGGGCAATAGAAAAAAGCAAAAAATTAAAACCTACCTTCTCGTTTTTCTTATAACAGCAACCGGTCGATAGTGGAATTTATTAAAAAGAATGTATAAATTTGAGAATTTTGAAACATGAACAAGGCCAGACAAGAGTTCTAGAGTCATAAATTTCAATGATTTTCTAAATCAGATTATTGGATCAAATTCTTCAAAATATTAAAAAAAATTTTGCGAAACCAAGTATTTGAAAATGCAATCATGAAAATACAGATTTTGTATATTTACAAAATGTTGAGCATATTGTATATCATTTGATCTCAATAATCCGAGCTAAAAAAAAATTGAATTTATTTTACTCTAGAACTTTTTTTCTGGACTGTTCATGTTCAAAAATCTTACAAATTTAACATTTTTGCTTTTTGAACATTTGACATATTGACCCTTTTCTTACATATTTTGAGAAAATCAGGTGTTTATAAGTACTGTCATATTTGTCTTTTAAAGCGAAGTTTTTGGAAAATTTCCGCTTAGACAACTATTACAGTATTATTTTGAAAGAAGTGTTTCCGACAAATATTCTACCGACAAATATTCTACGAAAATAAGTGTTTTAAAAAACTATTTTTTGAAAAAAGGAACTTTATAATACTTCAGTAATGTTTGGAAAAATTAGTGTTATATTAGGAGTTCTGACTAAAAAGTTTGAGAACAAAATTTGAAAAAATATAATTTTATCTCTTGTCTTACATCTTTTCCTTCATCTAAAACATGAATTGTGACAATTGGTCATCTGTGGATAAAGCAAAGGAAGCAGGTAATTTTGGTTTTCCCCGAGCTCTCCTCTCTCTCCTCTTCTCTCTTTCATTTTGAATTTCATTTTTTTCTGATCATTGATTTTCGTTTATGATTTCCAGGTTATAATATCAGTGGAGAATTTACAATTTTCCTCTAAAAGTAGCGTTTTTTACAATGGCCCCCTGCCAGAGCCAGATTTTTTTGGTACATCTACTGTATTTAAAGAAAGTCTTGTATAAGACAGCTGAATTTTTTCAATATTTCTTCTTACCGGTTTTGAAAAAATATTGTTAGTATTTGGACTGACTTTTCAGATATGGGATTAATGTACAGTACAGTGAGTTTTAAAAGGAACAGTTGAGTTTTCAAACTGTTCCTTTTTAAAAGTTGGCAATATTTTCTCGAACTTGTCTTTTAAAAGTCTTCCGGACCTAGTCCTTAAAAAAACCTCCCCACCGACCTGTCCTTAGCGGGTTGTCCTTTTAAACGCATTACAGTTATAGTCTATACTGTAGTATGGCCATTATGCGTGCGTTTAGTTAACATGCATTTATATATCAAAAAGTGACCTTAAAAAACGTTTTTTTAAGCAATTGTTGTCCTTAAAGAGGAACATGTCGAAATAAACATCGTAGGTTTTACCGATTTTCCTATTGTCTTTAAATTAAATACACAGTATCTACTCGGGTTTTCTGGAGATAGAGTGGTGCTTAAAAACGTATTAATAATTCTACATTATGAAAATTGCCAGGTTTTACCGTTTTGATATATTCTTCATCTAAGTTGGAATAGTTCATTAACTTAGGTAGTTTTTAGCGTGACCCTTACCCTAGTCATGACGATTACCGGGAAACCATAGCAATTGACTAGGGTGGGGTCACCTAAAAAAAAACATACCTTTTTCAAAATTAACTTCTTCAGAATTTTTAACTAAAGTTTTGAAAACCAAATCTCTAAACACGCCTCTTGAAGAGCTCGATTGTTCATTCTGAAAATTTAACTTCTTATAATTATAAAGGACAGTTTTATATTCTATATATCGATTTACGGGGGCTCCGTGTTGGTCATTTTTTCTAGATTTTTGGCCAGAAATTTTTAATTCAGCTTTTGGAACACGACTCATTCGATTGAATTCTTAGGATAGCTAAAACCAAAGCTCAAATATCTGGTAATACTTGAATTTAAAAAATTGGTCGAATCCGACGATTGGTTCACCAACTTTTTTAAAGAAAAACTAGTGATCAAAAAAATTTCAGTAATCTCAGAAAAAGATAAAAGAAATTGGTCCGATCAACCAATTTTTATTTTTCACAAGATATCCTGTGCTCAGTTTGAGCTATCCTAAGGAATGTTAATCGAATGAGTTGTTTTAAAAGCCGAATTAAATAAAATGTGGCTTAAAAAACTAGTAAAAATGACCAGAATCCCCGTATTTTATAATATAAATACAGTAAATATAATTAAAATTATATACATATAATATTATTATTCAACGTTCGATTATTTCATCTTTAAGTTGTTTACTTCAATCTAGTGAAAACATTTTTTTAATCATTGCTCCTATTACAGTCCACAACCTCTAACTGGAACACCCCTAACTGGAACACTTTTCTAACTGGAACGCTTTTTTAGGGTCGGTCCTATTTGTCTCTAACTGGAACAGTAAAAAAATGTTGCTTTGTTGAACTGATTATATTTTACAGAGAAAACAGCAAATAAAACAGTTCATGAGAAAAATCCGAAAACGATCCCTTCGAATTTGCCAGAAGTTTTGAAGAAAAAATTTTCAAAGAAAATTGGCCTGGGTTCGAATTCACCGAGTGAAGAAAAATGAAAAAGTTGGCATAAATTGAATTACTGTGTGATCAAATTTCTAGATATCTAACAACATTGAAGATAAACTTGGTAATTGCTTGCTGGAAAAATTGTGGTCTCGATACTTTCCGAAATCAATGTCAGAACTCACAAATATTTGAAAAAATATTCGTATTCAACTTCGCTATCTGACAGATTTCGAAAAGCTGAAGAAGCCAAAACAGATTTCTTAAGTACGCCCATGATGCGTGAAGAAAAATTACAGTTCCGAGGAAATGTTTGTGTTAGAAGAAATCAGAATTTATGACGCAATAAACAGTGGTTTTAGCGATTTAGAAATTCGTACAAGAAAAAAACCAAAACAAACTTCATACCAAGTGTTTTTTTCAAAAAAATGAGATCAAAACTGCTGTTATTTGACTTGTGTAATATAAATTATGTCTATACACAAAACTGGCTTTCATTTACCAACGAATTTGACCAACAAAATAAAGCAATTTTAATATGCAAATGTAGCTTTGTAAAGCAAAATATAGGGGTATCTCTAACTGGGAACACTTCCCTCTAACTGGACGCTTTTTGTAGGTCGGTAAGTTGTTTCCAGTTAGAGGTTGTGGACTGTATAGAAATTGCATTTTGTGGTTCAAACCGGATGTCAATTTTGATTTCTGAAAATTATATTTTCACCGATTTTGTACGAAAGACCCTCAAAATTGAAGATACTGCCAAAACTGAAGTAAAAAGTTGAAGCTCACTTTTACTTATTTTTTTAATTTTTCAATTAAAATGAGGTTTTATGTACTTTTTCTCAAAAAAATACTTTAAAAAAATTGGAAAAGTCAAAATTTTAGAGAAAAATCGTTCGAAATTTTTTTTTTATGAAAGAGCAGAAATGAATTTAATGGCTTTCCTTGAAGCTATTTGGTGCAGTTATTATGTCTCTAACCTGAATTAAAAAAACCATAAAGTCTAATAATTAATCTTTGTTAGTACAGAAGTCTTCATCAACATCTAGAGTTTTGGAATTTTTCTAAAAATAATAAATGTGGGCAAACATAGAGCTAAATTTTTACGCCCACTTCAAAATAAACTTGAAGTTTTTATGACAATTTTGTTCATTTATCGATGGAAGATTATCGTTATAAAATAACTTCCAGCGGTCTACTAGACTTGGGATAGATTTGAAATTCTTCATTTTTAATTTTAAAATGGTCATTAGAATTTGTCTCTGAACTCCCCATTATGAAAGTTGTGTAGATTTTGGAGAATATTGAATTATTTTGTATTTCACGTAATTTTTGTAATTACACAGGTAACGGTGATTATGATAGTATAGTTTTCTTTAGCACGAGAGAATTGTTTTATGTGGGCTATTAAAAGACATGCAAATTTTTGTCTCGTTTTTGTCCATTATAAAAAAAAATACAATAAAAAATCGAAAATAGCGCTTAAAGAGCAAAAACTGCAAAGAAACGAAAGAAAAATTCTAAAAATTGAATCACGGTACATTATTATGGTCATTATTCGTCATTTTTTCCCATGAATTACAAATAAAAAAGTGTCGTCTGTTCCTTAGGTACCTAGTTTACAAAAATGATAAAAAATTCATTGTCGTTTTGTCCATATATACGCAGTTCTCATGCCAATGTGACAATATTAATAACTCCTTTTCATAAATTATACAATTTTTCAATAGTACAAGGACTATTTTATTAAATTTCAATTTGATACTGTTTGCTGCTCTGAGACAAGCTAAATTTCTTGCGCTTTTTGCCCATGTAATGAGGGAATCCGCCGGAATTAACATTTTTACCAAGTTTGCATTTTACTTCATTGATCTCAATTTACGGTTTATTATTTGATTTTGAAATTCCTGATTTTAATTATTGTTCCTAAACATTTATAACCTTCACCGAATCAATTAATTTGTATGTCCTAATTTTTCAAATCATTACACCCTAGGGTCAGATATGTCTAATTTATTACATTTTGCTTTATCAACCCTAAAAAAGTGACATTTACAAATTGGCCTTGAAACCTACGCAATTTATTTGAGAAGAAAATGACAGAACATCAGAACCAAAATTATATTAAAAAATTAGTTGAAATAAATTTCTCAAAAGTGACTTCCTCAGAAGATAACCTAAAATTTACTGTCTTTTAATCTTTACAGGTGTTTTCTTGAAAAAGGGAAACCAACCTACGCAATTTACAAAATAACTTTTAATGAATCAAAATTCAGATTTAATTATAACACGCGATTCCTGAAACTGTTTCTGTGCAGCGCAGAACAATTTAAAATGCTCCTCGTATTCTCTGAATTCCGGTAAAAAAAATCCATTAATTTTCAAAATGTAAATATGGAATCCGCGGGAATCAAAATTTTTGGGTGAGCTCTTAGCAGGGGCTGTAAAAAAAGATCATCTGCCGATCAGGATTTCTCCCGATCCGGTTCGTATCCCCATTTTTATTACCCTATCTTTTGCTTAAAAACCTACCGCAAAAAGCAGGATTTGAAACACACGCAAAAGACATCATTTTCACAACCCTGGCTCTAAAGCCTGATTTTTTTTATTTTGTCACTTTTTTTCGTCGGTGGGTAGACAGCATTTTGCGGACGAAAAAAAGTGACAAATAAAACAAAGGCTTTTTGGCACTTTTTTTTATCCGGAATAGAAAAAAAAGTGACAATTGCGGACGAAAAAAAAGGTGACAATTTGCGGACAAAAAAAAAAGTTGACAATTTGCGGACGAAAACAACGAGTTACAATTAGTAGTTGCCTTTTGATACTGTTCTAGTCCAGCATAATTCGAATTTCATATTATCATATTTTTAATAATTCATTATAAATTGAAAGAGAATGACTGGAAATCACTTTAAACATTGTTCCAGGAAAGTGCACAAAACGCTTTCCTAAAAACTGTGCTAATCGTCACATTTGATTTTATGTCTTGGTTCGAAATAATTTTTTTCTTGAGTGAAACATAGGCGAATAATCCTAATAAATCCAATCCCGTTAATACTGGCGACCAAACATTTGAAAAAAAATTTAAATTATTTTTTGGAACCGAATGAATTTTTGAATTTTGGGGTCAAATTGAAACAAACGTTATTTTTCTACTTAAGGAGTGGGCTCGTAATTTTTCGATAAGAAATTAATTTATGATACATTTGAATATCGGGTTATGACTAAAGTTGACCCAAGGAATCTCATGGTGGCAATTTATTTTTTTCCAAAACCAATCTTATAACAAAATCTAAAATGTTAAAAATGCAAAATATTTTTTACCTTTTACCCGATAAAACCGGTATTCTACCTTGATTATGAACATTTTTTTATTGCGTAAATATGACCCGTCTAAAACGATGCGTGGAATTAAAAATTACGAAAATGTCTTAAATCGAATTCTAGAAATTTCAATTATTTTAAGCAAAAAATGTTAAACCTAATTATCGAATTTTTGCGCTGGATTGGTTCAAAATTTTGATTAGCTGTAAGCAGATTTTTTGATCAGTGAACTCTCAGTTTTAATTTCGTGGTACTTTTGCTGATCAGACGACCTTTATTTCGGGACGTTTCCTTTCCGTTTACTCCAAAGTCAATTTCTAAATTCATAGAATGAAAATTAGATAATTCAGCCGCATCGGATTGACGACATGTTATATTTATCTTCACTTAGTCCCGAAAAAACACTTTATTCTAAACTTCGTCTAAAAGAAGATCAGAGTTTGAAATGGAAAAATGTCGGCGTTCAAGTGAGATTTCTAGAATAAAAAAGTTCCAAATTGGAAAATTCCTTTCTCATACTTTTTGTTCTCATTTTATCCGGCTACTTTGTGTAAATTTTTGACGCTTCGTTGGTGGGGTCTTAAAGAAGATAGATTTTTAAAAAACTATTAAGTGTTTTAGAATAGACTCACCAACCGGTGGTGAATGTAACAATGTTAAGTTTAAGATAGGATCGTTAGGAGCGAAAGCTAGACCTAATGAACGAGTATCCTCAGATTTTCACAAACTGCCCTAGAATTATATGAGGCGGATTGAAAGGTCCCAGACTACGACGCCCACCACCTTAATTTTGAAAACATTAGTCAGAAAAAATCGAAAAAAAATTCAAAAATTTCGAATTTTTTTTTTTTTCTTATTTGGGTTTTTGTCTTTCAAACATAAACGATTGATTTGGTGCATTTTTTTATGACCATAATACTGCAGAAATGTGGGGGATCGGGATTACCCTTAACGGAGATTTGAAGAAAACGGGTTTCTGATTTGGCTCAAATTATTTTTTCTGAAAATTGTCACTTTTTTTTTCGTCGGACGAAAAAAAAAGTGACCAAAAAGTCATGTTGACACAAATTACTCATCTGTTATGCTCCCAAAATCAGCAGTAATTCAATTCTCGCTGTCTACCACGGACGAAAAAAAGTGGACAATTAAAAAAAACTCAGGCTGTAAGCTGACTAAAATTTGGTCAATTTGAAAAAAATTCAACCAATCAAATATAAATATATTGGAATGAGAGCTTGTGATTGGGTGCATTATTTGAAAAATTTGGTCACTTAGGGCCTCTAAGTAAGAGCAGACTCCAAATTTTCACACTTTTGCATTGCACTTGCATTGCCATTGCCTATTGACAAAAAATTCTGGTTTATTATTTGATTTTGAAAAATTTTTAATTTCTGTTTCTGAACATTTATTGACCATTACCGATATCAATGAATTCAAATCATAATTTTTTTAAATCACAGTTACACCCTAGGGTCAGATTTGTCTAACATTTTTGAATATTCGAGATTGAAGGCGAATTTTTATAATTTTGTTTTAAATAAACCGAAGTAGAAATAAAGATAAAATTTCACATGACAAGCTAAAATTTTTTTGTACAATCCCAAAACAATTTTATAATCCGATTAAGTTCCTGCAATTTCATAAAAATAATTTTTCCCACCAAATCACAAAATGCAAATTAGGGTCACCGACGCGATTTAATTTTACAATTTGCATTTTACTTCAGTTATTAACTAATTTTAAATTAATCGTCAATTTGCATTCCTAGACATTTTATGACCGATTGCTAATACCAAATGAATTTACATAACATAATTTTTTATATCATACACCCTAGGGTCAGATATGTCTAACATTGTAAATAAATTTTCTCGCGATGACTTATCTTGCATAATTTGTTTTAACAAATCCAAAGGTGCTATTAAGGTTATTATACATGGTTTCCTGGAAAAGCTTTTTGTTGCATCCGCAAAGAATTTTTATAGTCCTTTTTGATTCCTCCAAATTTCCGTAAATAATACATTTTTCATCAATTTCAAAATGGGAAATTTAGGGTGACCGCGGCATTAATAATTTTTACGCAAGTTTGCATTTTACTTCCGGCTTTATTAACTTAAATTTAAAATAAAACGTCAATTGCCATTCCTGGACATTTAGGACCTTTACAATATCAAATAAATAATCGTAATTTTTTAATCATACACCCCTAGGGTCAGAGATGTTCAACGTTTTTTGAATAATATTTTCTCGGCATGACTTATCTTGCATAATTTGTTTTAACAGAATCCAAATGGTGCCTATATAAGCAGTTATTATTACATGGTTTTCCTGAAAAGCTTTTTTGTGCATTCGCAAAACAAAATTTTATAGTCTTTTTGATTCCTTTGAATTTCAAACCGTAAATATCATCCATCAATTTCAAAATGGAAATTAGGGTGACCGCGGCGATTTTTCCAATTTTTACAAGTTTGCCAGTTTTAATTTTGGACTGATTCAGAAGCACAGTTTTGAAAATTTGTCGTTTTTTTCTAATTTCAATACTTTGCTTCTTTCTTGGTCATTATTTTGCTGCTTTGCCAGTATAAAAATCGTTCATCAAGAATCAAGCATCTGAAACATAAAATTATGTAGCTTTTTACAAGGAAACCCACGTTGTCAGCCTAAAAAAAAAGCTACCTAACTTAGGATTATATTTTTAATAAGAAAAACTACATTTTTTATTAAGTTTTCGATTTTTTTCAAACCATGCTTCAGAATGTTGCGATAACTAAAATATTTTTTGAGTGAAGATTTCGCAGGTTTGACATCATTTAATTTGGCAATAGGTTAGGCCTCGAAATTGACCTAAATTAAAGGCCTACTAATTCTAATGCTTGACAAAATCATAAGTTTGTTATACAAACACAGAGATATTTTGCTTTCTAAATTTTTGTTGTTGTTAAGGTTAGGTGGAAGTTGTGTCATAAGCAGTTCTTTCAATTAGTAACTTTTATTCACACCTTTATGATAGGTGGACTGTTCAAGCGCTATTACAGAAGAAAGCCAGGTATTAGAGTGTTTCTTTTTTTTGCATAAGGAAGTTCAAACGATATATTTTTGCATCCGACATTTGATATTCTAGAATTTTGATTTTAGTTCTAGAAAATTTACTGATAAGAGCAAGGTACAGCATATCAGGTGATACACGCTCACAGTGGTGTTCACAAATTATTTTGTTATTGGAATGGTGCCACAAGGATCTGACCTATGTCATCGTTTTTCTATTTTTTATATATAATCAATCAAAAATTATTTTAAAATAGGTTCTAAAATTTTTGCATTTGAAACATCACCAATTTTTCATAAAAAATGGATTATTTCCGCTTATAAAAGCCAGATAAGTACACTTCTGATATTATTTCTGCGGTCGATATACTAATAAAGTGACTCTTGTGGGACAATATTCAATTGCTCGAATTATTTTTTTAATAATTAAAATATTTTCGTGAAAATACTTAAAATTGAAAATTTGAAATATCACTTTTTTAAAAAAATATCTGTATATCCATAATACTTTTGTTTTGAGTGTCAAACCATGGACAAAACACTTTCCTAAAAACTGCACTCTCTCTCCTTTTAATTGACGCAATACGGTGCATTTAAAAAATTTTTTTTAGAGGTAAAAAGATTGGAAAAAAATCTCAAAAAAATCAACCTCCGTAAAAATTTGAACAAAATTTCCAAAAAAAAAATAAGTCACTTTTTTGAAATCCTTGCAAAAATTCTTTAATGTATTCGAAGGAGACTATTCTACGATGTTTTTTTGCATATTTTAGATGATTTTAAAAATTGCGGTCTCACCTATATATAGGTGTTGGCTCGCACGGTTTAAATAAGAAATTTAGACGCTGTATATCGTTCGGAATAATTGGCAATTTTCGAGGCCTACTATGCCAAATTAAATCTGATTGTCAAACCTGCGAAAATTTTCACTCAAAAATATTTTACTTTATTTCGCACATTCTGAGATGATTTTGAAAAAATCGAAAACTTAATTAAAAAATGCTAGTTTTTCTATTTAAAAATATAATAATATATCTCGCAAACCCCTTCACAATAACTAGGATCAGTGTATTACATTTAAACAATAGAAACCCATGAAAATTGCGCGGATTTGAATTTAACATACATGTATAGGTAGGGTTCGGACGTGGAAAATTTTAACCTTTAGGGATTAACAGAATCTTATATTGGGCCATCCAGTTCAACTTATTTCAAATTGATCAAAGAGTTAATTCTTGCAAGGTACTGCGGTATTCGTCTAAGAGGACAGAAAAGTTTTGTCCATTTGAGAAAAAAATCACTAAAAATGCTCTTAAAAATTGAAAAATAACGCTAGAGAGTTAAAAATACAAGCCAAATGTGCGCCATACTTAAGCGCAACTTTAAAAAAATGAGAGTAATTAGTCACCTGGTTAAAAAAATTTTTGAAAAAAAAAGGTTTTCAAGAAAAAGTTGAGATATTTTTTTAGACTTTTAAACAAAAAAAAATAGCTAGTTGACTGATAACTTTATAAGATACACCTATGATCAGGGACCGTCAGCTAGGAATTTCTCGATTTTCAAGTTGGTTCTAGCAGTTAATTATTTTTAGATTATTATGTAATCTACCCTAACTGAAAATAATATGAGTAGTAAAAAAATCTCAGACCACCACTAGGTGGCGAAAAAACACTTTCAAAAATGGGAAGGTTGAAAATTTTTGGTGAAGTATGCGGCATACTGTATGCGGCATGCCCCCCAATGTTCACCAAGAATCTAAGACTATTTATAACAGACGCACAATACGATTTTGATTAAGAAAACATTTTTTTTCGATTCCGCTCTAACTGCGCACCGACTTTTTTTTCCAAAAAACTGAAAAAATTGAAAATTTCAATCTATGATAAAATCTTGTTTAAACATGCGATTCGGCCAAGGTTTCTTGCTACAACCCATATAACTAATTATCATCCAATTAAAACGCAAAACTTCCGAAATTCCTCCAAAAAAAAACCCAAAAAATTGATAACCATAACCTTTCGTGTCCATCGATCGATTTTCGGCAGAAGAGACCACTTAGGGTGGATTGTACAAACATACTGGTTTGTGTGAAATTTTATGGCGCGTCTTTTGGTCTGATTAGTTTTTTTTGAAAAATCAATTTTTTACAAGAAAATCATAATTTATCTTGAAAAATCTCAAAATAGTGGGGTTTTTGAGGCGTCAGCCGATCATCAAAAGCCCTCCAAGACATTTTTTTATTTTTAAGGGACATATTGTATGAAGCTACAAGTATGAAGCTGTAGTTGAAGAAGTTGTTTTCCGCCAGTGTAACTTGAGTATTACAAAAGTTATAAAGTGAAAAATTTTTCAAAATACTTAAAAAAACATTTGAGAATCTGAAACGAATAAAAATAAGATTTTTTAGTTTTTTCTGTTTTTGACCGGTAAAAATTCATAAGAATGTTTTTCAACGTTTCGACTTTATTATGTCATTTACAAGATTGTGAGGTGATCAGTTCAGAAAATAGGTTTGAGTTAAGCGGAAAAATGTATTTCACAGGAATAGTGTTAATCCGTAATATGCCGAGAAACTGAGAAAATAGCTTCTTTGAACAAAGTCCTTGAATGTGCGAAAATAATGTGGGCTTGTTGGTTTTTTAAAAAATGCCCACATCATTTTTTAAAAAACCAACAAGCCCACATTATTTTCGCACCTTCAAGGACTTTGTTCAAAGAAGTTATTTTTTCAGTTTCTCGGCATATTACGGATTAACACTATTCCTGTGAAATACATTTTTCCGCTTAACTCAAACCTATTTTCTGAACTGATCACCTCACAATCTTGAAAATGACATAATAAAGTTGAAACGTTGAAAAACATTCTTATGAATTTTTAGTTTTTGATGAAAATATATACAAATATTGCATGATATTTGGGCCAGGCGTGTAAAGGGATGCATTCCCGACCAGATTTTCTATCCCCATTCTCATTTTTCCTTATATTATATCCCAAAAAATAAATTGTCAGAAACGTCTGCAAATTTTTTTTTCTCGTCGTATTAGCCAACTATCAGCCAAAATGATGAAATTTTGATTTCCCTATTTTGTAGAGAATTCGTCACTGAGTTTTTAAGTCGTAAGATTTTTTCTGAATTTCGAATTTTTTTCAAATAAAGTAGGTTTTAGAAAATTTATACAGTTCATTAAGTAGTTCAGAATTTCAACAAAAACTAGAAATTCAGAAGTCGTTCCTGAGACTTAGAGGCATTAAAAATGCTCCAAATTGATACGGGGTGATAATTAAGCGTACTTAGTTTTCAGAATATATCATCGTGAATATGTCGAATTATCCAGATATACCCCCTTAATCTAGACTTTGCGGTGAATTTTATGTACAAATCGAAAATTTTCCATATATATTTAAGGGGATTGTGGGTGCAGTAGTTATTTGCGACCACGTCGCAATCGGTATTTTCAATGCATCGCACCAGCCACAACTCGAATCGTTGCAATTAAAAAAAACAAAATAATTTTCCCCCCTGGGAAAAAAAAAAATTATGTTCTAGAAAAAAAAACAAATTTGAAAAAAAAGCCCCTGCTAATGAAATGCCCGAAAAGGACAGATTGAATCAAAAAAAAATAACCATTAGGATCCATTTCAGCAGATAGAAAAAAATAAAATGGAACTTTGAACCAAACAGAAAAGTCCAAAAAATATCGTTCGTGACTTGCTATAAAAACGGAAAATACATTCCTAGAATGACATTCAGAATACAAAAAAACACTCGCGAGAAAAAGAGTCAAATGAAAGATTCAATGAATAGTTGTTCAAGATTTGGCCTTTCAATATTTAGCCTAATCAATATAAGAATGGCCGCGCATTAAATCAGCATCGAAATAGGATTGCGAAAATATAAAAAATAATATTAAAATTTGCTTGCAAAATTAATAAGATAATAGAGAAAAATAAAACAGAGAAAGAAATCGCATGTTGCCGTTGTGAGTATACTTTTTTGTAAAATAACTTACCATTTGCCTATATTAACTATATGAAGCGATCTGCAAAAATATTCGGCGAATAAGAATGAATTATAAAATATGCGGTTGCAATGTAGAGAAAAATTGTTCTGATCAAAATATCGGCATGATGTGATGGATACGTGGATATGACGGATACCTTCAATGGAAGAAAATCCAGCAAATTAGGTTAGCATTTAAAAGGTGATGTAAAAATTTTCTAGAAATGAATCAGTTTGACGCTCTCCAAGTTACGCTACAATAACAATGAAACATAAACGTCTACTCAACTCAAAAAAGATATTGATTTAATAAACGTTTTCCCCACACATTACTGAAGCACCCACAATCCCTTAAGGACAAGTAACTTGCGCGACGGCCAAAAACTGTTGACCACTAAGGCAAAATTTGAAAAAAGTGCTACATTTGGTGATGTGCATTTATAATTCAATCTCAAATGCGAATATTAATAAAACAGTGATGAGAGATAAATGGTCTTTTTCAGTGAGCTTTAAGATAGGCTTTTTAAGTGTTTAGGACTGCCTACTGAAATTAATATTATGAGCGAGGGTTAAAGTATCATGATCGCTGAATAATATTACAACTTGTTAAAGAGTGCACAAAGTATTCACAGAAAATAATTATTTCTGAAGCCAGGTTTCTCAGAAACTTCACTTGAAAATGTGGAAAAAGAGCCCAACTATCGACACCCACTCCCTTAAAATGCCCACTCCCTTAAAATACTAGAGTATTCGATTTGGGAACCCTACAACTTCCTCAAAGAAAAGTTTTAATACAAATATTTATAGCGTATTTATAACGTTGCCTATATTTATAGCGTATTTATAACGTTGCCTATATGTTTGTTCCGCGACTATCCACTATTTTAGCCTACGCAATTATACTATTTGACGTCATCCACCAACGTCTTGTGGGCGTGTAATGACTCCTATTTTGCGGGATAAACATTTAGGGGGATGAATTAATTTTCGAAAATTATATTTCCCTACATTATCATGGGTATTATTTTTTTCTCACTACAATTTTTGTCCTCTTAGACGCACCTACTTTTCGAAAATGGCCAAAAATCGCCAAATTTTTGTTGTTTTATCCTCTTAAACGCACACGACAGTACAAATATATTAGTTACCTGATTATTTAAATCATCAAGATT